>JAPZDV010000006.1:3574053-3604830 GCA_029814665.1 Acanthurus lineatus | reverse complement strand
GTGAAAAATTAATGCAACACTGGACGGAAATAAATCTTGTGACATTGCAGAAGCTTATCGAAACAATGCCACAGCAAATGTGTGCCGTAATCAAAGCCAAAGGCGGTCCAACAAAATATTAGAGTGTGTGACCTTTCTTTTTAGGTGGCGACTTTTTTGGCCATGCAGTGTACATTCACTCAATGAAGTCAGAGTCTTACGTCTGCAATCCATAAATGGTGAGAATGACAGAAATGTAGATGAGTTGTGAATGATGTGCTGTTGTGAAAAAAAAAATGTTGTGAAAAATGTTTTGCTATTGATTATGATATTTTGTTCAATATGATTTTTCCATACAGAGTTAAAGACAGTTAAAGAAGTGGTTGGTGGCAAAAGGAGCAGTGCACATTATTATGGCATAGTGTAGCGAAAGAGGCTCAGACATATATGACACTCAGTTAAGGAGACTTTTATGCATCAAAATCAGCAATGAGCAGATGTATCCGAATGTTAAGTGTAGTTAGCATCTGTTATTCTTTTGTTTATGTTGTTTATTAGCTGATTAGTTTGTAACTGGCAGTGGCAAACAGTATCTGCTCTGTGCTGGAGGCTTCAGTTTTCTTTGCCTGTGGTTGTCTTTTGAACTGTGATGTATCAAATCTAGATAGCAAAAATTACATTTGAATTCAGATTGTAGGTGAGTGTGCAAACATCTCCATTTATTTTGAGAAATTTAAAAAAAAAAAAATTGGGACAGTGAAGGGAACCCTTGAAGACAACATGTAACAGTGCTGCTCACGTAGGTATAATTCACATTCCTATTTGTGGTTGGCTCACACAGTTTTGCTGTCAAGACATGTTTGTCTTTTGTATTTCCATATGGTCATCAGGCAACTCAACTACTACTGCTTTCCTATCATCTCAGTCCTCTGCAGTGATCTATGCCTACATTTCCATATTGCCTCTGGCTCTTGTCTTGAATAGACCCCCACGTGTGTCCAACCTATCAGATAAGTTCAGTACTAATGGCTTCTCCTGAGCAGGAATCTGTCAGTGCTGCAGACTGAAGCACAGGAAGCAGGGGCTGGTGTTGTCCTGTCCACCCTCTTCCACAAGGGATGGCTGTTGAGATGTTTCTCAGGGCACTGAGAAGAAGGGAGAGGCAGGTAGGGGAAACATGGCAAATCTCTTAATCCTGTCGGCCTACTTCTTTTTAAGTCATCAGACCACGTCTGGAATTCTTGAATGTTATACAACACATTCTTTTTCTACTTTTCATATCCCTCCTCATGCAAATAAAAAGGGAAAGTCTCTTACTTCAGTATACATTCTCTCACTATTACTGTTTCACTCATCCAGTCACTCCCTCATACATTTGTTCAAAAGAGTCACATACAGTAATTCCATGTTTTCTGCAGCACACCCTTGCAGAGCATGCAAACACACACACACGCTGAGTACACACACATAGTGCAGTATGGTAAATGCATTACCACTGGACTTATCCTTGAACCCGGCCAACAGACAGGGTGAGTTGGAGAGGATGAAAGAGGAAAAAAGGGAACATCAGAACAGAATCAAATAGCATTACCAAAAAGATGTTCAGATAGTGATACCAGCATTGGAAATGCCTCAGATGTTGGCTAAAATGCTATATTGGGTATCTGTAATTGCACAAGTCTGCACAGATCCAATCCTAGGTGATGTGTTTATTACAAACAGAACACTGCTGCTTCCCGGAAACATCTGGTACACCTGGATGCAACTTAGCCGAATTTTTCCAGACAAAAATAACACATTAAAGTCATTGACAGTAGTTGATTAGAGTACCATTGTTGGTTGTTGAGTGAATATGTAGCTAACCAACTATCATTGTAGCTTAGTTTTGATAGCTAACGTCACTTGTGGCTGTCCCTACTCTGCCTCTGAGTGGCTGCACCCTTCCTGGCGTTAGCCAAGTGCTAACTGGCACTACAAACTAGACTGGCCCAAGAGTAGAGTGACTCAGCTGTGAGTTTACATTACTAATGAGTATTTTAAATAAAGGTGCATGATTGCCTGTCATAGAATACCTTTATTTTTTTTTGTTTACTGTATATTTTTCATATCAGTTTATTGCGGGGATGTTTCTAGCTAAATTGAATATTGGTGAATGTTCTGGGGAATATATCCTACTCTATAGTTATAATTATAGCCCTGAATGGCACACACGTACATAAACACACATCAGTATTAAATGTTAATGATACAGGCTTCATCTCACTCTTCTTTATGAGATCTTTTATTATGTGTCCTGCTGAGAAACAACCAGGGCTCTGAAGGAGTGGCAAATGTACGCAGTTCTTTTAAGTTGTACCATTATGTAGCCACGCATCCATTACAATGGAGTGGAGTGAGTCACCGCTGACTATAAAAGAGCACATACACGCACTCACACACACACGCGTACATTTGTTTTCCTTTGATGCCACCGTACCTGCCATAGGGCCTGGGGGGGCAAGGGTGCTTTCAGGGTCAATGGAATTCAATTATGGAAATTGTCCACAGTTAAACAGTTGAGAATGCGTTTGCATTTTTGCATTCCCAGCGAGATGGGTATCTTGTGCAACCTTTCTGCATTTGCCCTGACAGTGCAGGTCATGTGAAGCACCTGTCCTCAACCATCCAGTTGAAACCGATCCACTGGGAGTAGAGAGGAAAGTCTGCTGATCCATCGCGGGTGTGGAGGCCAAGCTTTCCCTTCTCAAGGGATCAAGGCCACATTTATAGAGATTTACAGAGAACCCTGTTGCAACAGATTCCAACTGCAGCACATGGCAAATGGAAATCATATGGTACTGGTGGGAAAGTTAAATGTGTCCGTTCTTCGTTCCTCCCCCAGGTAAAACCTGATGGTCACTCTGACGTGTTGACCAAAGTGTAGTTTCTTATCCTGCTCTAGTTTTCACCATTTGCACAATTTATGAGAATTTTTTTTTCATTATTGTACCATGCATATAACTCACAGCCTACACTGCATGAGCTTACAAGACACCCGAAATGACATACAAGCCTGAAGCGGAATGGTGCATATGTGTTTTCAAACAAAATGACAACAGTAACAAAAAAAAGGAAACCAACTGAAATTATTTTCAGATCAGATTTTTTAAACTGTCCACAAAAAAATTATAAATTCCTGTTAAAACATATACCGTAAAATAATGCAGAAACAATAGGTATTAAAAAAATGTTGATCTCTTCTTCTTGTTCTTGCTTTGGAACTAAGTTAGCTAATTTTAGGCATAAAAATTAAGCAGCCCTTAAACTTTGCAGGTATGCTAATGGCATGGCTCTGACTCTATGATGGTTGGTCAATTAACTGATTTGGTCTAGACAGAATCATGTCAACAGTTGTTGGATGAATTGCCTTGAAATTTAATGCAGATGCTCATGATGCCCCAAAGGATGAATCCTAATGACTTTTGTGATACTACAATTTTTTTTTAAATGCCACCAGAAAAGTTTTCACTCATCTTGTAAACTATTTCTACATGTACTAAGCAGATTGGCACAAAAGTTCTTGGAGACATTGATTTTACCTTGGGCCCTCACTTATGCTAGCCATCTTAACATAGGGCAGGTAACACTGTGTAAGCTTCAGCCAAATATCTTCATTCACTAATACTTCCACTCTACCTGTAGTGGCAAGAGCAGCCTTCTCTGCTCCTGCTAACATCAAAGACTCAGAAGCATCTCGGCAGTTTTTCATTTCTTTGTTCGTCTCACTAATCTTTCTCTAACAGCGCAGCCTCACATTCCTCCTCCTCACCTCCTCTCCTCTAACCAGTCCTCTCTTGTTTCTTGACAGCTCTTTAAAATGGTTGTAATTCATTGCATGTGCTTTAGTTTCAAGGACAAATATGGCTGCGTGCACTCAAAAGGCAGGAAGCGCTTAGTTTGCTGAGAGGTTGGAGGAAAAGAGTCATCACCATACCACAGATAAATGCTCTCTGACAAACTTCCCTCCCTCTCTTAGGCTCCCTGTGGCTCCTTCAGTCACTTTTTTTTAAACAGCTTTGTGCTTGCAGCTTTGGCACGTACACCAATAACACCTCCCAGCACCGTAATTTCATCCAAAGTGGTTTGTTTCCTGTACGGGAAGCTTAAAAAATGATTCATACTATATGTTTCTGGCATATTCACTTGCAATAGAGCTTCAGATGATAAAGTTCAAAAGCAGGATCTGTAGTGAGCACAGAGCAGTCTTGTGAGTGGAAGCAAATTTTCTACTTTTCTGCTTGAACGCTTGGCTCAACGATCCGCAAGAAGAGGAGCTTTCACCTGTGTGACGGTCTGATTCTTTATGTATGTGTGTACAAGCATGAGTGAGTCTTTGTGAGTGTGTCCATGGTGTGTTTGTGTGTGTGTTTGTGTGTGTGTGCACACAGGCGTGTTTGTGTGTGTGTGTGCAGCGGATACAGCGCTCCCATACTGAGATCATTTACCAAACTCTATTAAGCAGGATCAAAGTGACTTAGATCTCTCAGAGCTGCATGACTACAAAAGCCATATTGTAACCCCAGATCCAGAGAGATAACGCTGCTGACAAAAAATGCTTTATGTCTCCAAAAGTCACATGGTCACTTCCAAACAGTGACCAGCATGTCCCATTTTTCTCATCAGAAAGGCTTCAGTGTTAGAGTTTGAATTTTTGAATCAGAAGAACTAAATAGAAGTGTATTTTACTGTATATGCCCGAAGACAAAGTCTGATTCAGTCTCAGTTCAAAAATAAAGCAATATTGCAATGATGTAAGAAATGACTGTAGGGATTTTTCACTATAGCCTTGCAGTACTGTCACACACTGTATCACTTTCACTAAGACCATACACTGCTCATTATGGTTCAGTTAGTGTTACTTGATACATTGGTGGAGCTTAATAGATGTTTTGGGGTATCTGACAAGCAAAACAAAAAATACCTGCCCAAAACTAAAATAAAAAAAATATTGAAATTCTTCTTTTTGTTTTTTCAAGCTCATTTGATAAAACCATGTAAATATGCTGTATTTTTTTGTTTTGTTTCGTGCTTGTAATGCCTTTTTTATGAAAATTTGAAATTGTATATAACCTTTATTCCAAAAAGAGACAGAAAAATGTATCCAAAAAGATGCAGCAAGGTTCACCGCTTTGTAAAACATATGATTGCAGAGGGGAAATAATGACATGGGCTGTTGTTATTAAACATTTTGTTTGTAAGTAACTTTATTTAGTTTGTTAATTTTTTACACAATATCCCAACTCTTTTTGTAATTGCTAAACGTGTTATTAGCTGTTTGCCAATTTTGTTACAAAAAAAGTGCCAGGGTCTCGGGGGACTCAATGTTGTCGGGCCTGACTGACAGAGGGAGTCAAAGATGTAGTATGAAAAATGAAATTAAAAAATACAACAATGGAGCAACTGGTCTATGTACAGTGTAACCAGACTGTCAGATGTTAATGACATGGACTCAGAAGCAGAACACAAAACAACAGGATAGGGAACAAAGAGTCAGCTTTAATGCTAATAGTAAAAGCTGATATGGGTAACACAAAATGAATATCAGCAAAAAGGCAATTAAAAAACAATCAGGGAAATACAGGAACTGATATTGACACAAACCAGGATAACACTGGGAAAACTGCCAGGGCAGAGGAGACAAAGACTTCTTTACATACACAAGGGAGAAAAATCAAATAACACAGGTAAAACTCAAAGTAATTAAAAAAAGGTGGGAAAACAACAATGACAGGAAGTTACAACAAGAACTCGACAGAAAAACCACCAAACAAAAAAGAAAATAACTGAACTTAAATTCAAACCATGACAAAAAAGCATCTTTTGAAGTGAAGTGAATGCAGGGCCAACACTGGTGACAAATGCATTATGTTTTTGTGTTTTTGTTGACTGCTTCACAAAGAAAGACCGGATTTTTTTAAAATTTTGCACTTCCAGAAAGTTAACACACTCTGATTCAGCATCAGGCAAGTACACAACAAAAAGTTTGGCTTTAATCAACTAGAAACAGTGACCCTGGATTAAATGCTTGCGTCATTAATTTACACAGGAAATAAAATCAAAATTATGTCTTTAGGGTTTAATCAGGAATGATTCATCGATGACAGTGTTTGTGCCCAATGTGAAGATAGATCAAAGAAAGTACTTTACAATTCTACTCAGACTTTTTCAACATCAAACCAAATAACAAGCTTCAGTCCTTCGAATTCAAATATGAATATGGTGTTGACAGAGTTATTGGGCTTCACATAAGCTTTTTCTTGTCTTTCTGATTTAAGATGGCCTGTAACAGGTGCAAAAATAAACCATACCTTCCTGTCAGAGCTAGCCAAACACAAACATCACTGGAGAAGTAGTATCAAAATTTTATGTCTAGGAAAGAATTATTACCCTGTGTTTTTAGAATATAAAGAATTGTTTTCCAAAGAACACAGAATAAAATACTGTAAAATGGAAAAGTATTTTGTCATTTTCTGTTTTGGCTTGAAATCGAGCTGCGTTTTTGCCCTTTGTAGCTGCTTGCCTGTTCCTAATGACTGCTGTGTGAGTGGGAGGTGAATGATCGCTGTCTGTGAACATGGCTGATTAACATACATCCAGTCACATGCCTGCCAGCATGATAGATGGTTGTTCTCTCAGTTGGACTCAATAAAAAGTGCACGCTTTTGAATCAGACAAAGGCTTAGTTAGTCTGCCAGACAAGTGTGTTTAACCAATGTGATTGTCTCTATTCACCTGCAGGGAGAGTTTTCCTCTTCCCCTTCAGGGGTTTTTTGTTTAAAATGCACATTCAGGCCTGCAGAGACAGAGTGCCATGTGACTCACTGAGGGAATCTGAACCAGTGTCACATGGCCTTGGGCGCTACATGCACATATGCATGCACTCACAAATACATTTTACACAGTCGGTCCACTGCCATCAGTACCACTTACCAGCCTGTCCCTGCTTGTTCATTTGTGTCTGTGTTACTGTGCAGCACAGTGGTCCAAATCAAGGTCAGAACAGGTGCTAAATAGGTTTTACCAGAAGCAACAAATTTTTTTAATCCTTTTTGTGCACTTTAGATTTTTACAGGTCCACATGTACAGTATCTGAGGAACTGAGAACAAACTCAGTTGAACAGGTCCAAATAATGGACATAATTTGGTCTCGATTTACTGTCACTGATCTCTGGTCTGTGTGTCAAAATGACTAATACCTGAGTGGATTCAAATGCATTTTTTTTTCAGCTATATTCAAAAGTAGTTAACTAGTCAAAACTATTAACTAGTGGCTTTGTACTAGTGACCAGTACAAACCATCTCTGAACACTTGGTAGATCATAATTACAGTCGGAGAAAATAGTTCATGAATCAGAGGGAAAAGTTTAATCCCAATTTATACGTGGGAAGTATATCGTATAATTTCATTCATAGATATGAAATTGGTCAGAAAATCAGGGTCACTGTAAACTTAAAAAATATGACCTTGCATTTGTACTTACATGAATAATATAATACTGCTCTTTCTGAATGCCTTTGATTTTAATATACAGAGCACCATGCTGCTGTTTTTGTTGTTTTGTTGTCAGAGACTAGGGGATGTTTTGGTCGACTGCAGTTTTTGTTACTGACATTACTGACAGTGTGGCATACTAATAATTCTCCGATTATAAGATTATTTAGGACTGGCACTGTACACTTTTAATGAAGATGTTTTCAAAGGCTCTACAGCAGCTGTAAGGCCATCTTAGAGCTCCACACTCAAACACTTGAATGCTCGCTTGCAGCTTGTGATAACAATGCTGCCCCCGCTGTTTATTAGCCTTCCCCCAGGTGGAATAAGTGAATCAGCGCAGCCATGGAGTGACTTTGTTATGCGCTTCAAAAACATCCAAACCCAAACTTTACTGTGCCTGGTGTGCTTTCCCAACAGCCCTCAGGAGTGGACTGCGTATCTAGGAGACCCATTCCAATTGGCCATGACCTCCTGACTGGCTGCTCCTAATTAGAAGCAGTCCCTCACAGTGCCTCCCTCTCTTGTCCAAAGTAAATACCTTGGCACCCAGCAGGAATGCTGACAGTCTGCTGTTTAGGGTGCTCTGAGAGAAGCTTGGACAGTCACTGACTTCCCTCATGTTTAACCCTCTGGAGTGAGGTTCAACCAGCACTAACTACCAACTCTAGTTAGAAACAGAAGCTCAAATTACTTAACCGTTGCTCTTGATTAAAATATGTATAACTATCTTGCCTTCTTCATGCCAGTAGGCTGTGTTAGTTTTCCACTTGGAATGTACTCAGATTATTCTCTTCAAATGGCCTTGACCACAGACTGGGACTTTGTAGGGGAGCGATAGAGCGGGTGGAATATCACCTACATCTGGGTTACATAACCTGTGTATTTACATTTGCTCCAGCATTAGGCTTCCTGCAGCCTCCAAATAAAAAAAAACAGATCCTCGTTGTTTCAATGTCAGCTGCCCTTGGTGCGCAGCGGTTCACTGGAATCAGGGGGGCGGATCAAAAGCCAGTCTGTGTTTGAGAGAGCAGGGCCATGATGTCTCATCAGGGCCATTCACCTGATAACCTCCTCTTTGGGAGCCGCTCCAAACCAGCGAAAAAAGTAGTGCAGCTTACAAGGCATGTTTTTAGAGCCGTATGGAGTCATATGGACTCCTTTTCTACTTTGAGACGGTCTGTTGGTGACTGGAGCTGCCAAGCCTCATTCCCTCACAGCCTGCTATTTAAACCCCCAGATTGCTGTGCGGGAGTGGAGTGGAGCATGGTGTTGCTCTTTGTTCTGGGCCCTAGGTTAGGGTTAGCACAGCATTACACCACAGCAGCCCTGAAAGCCAGCTCTAAAGACTAAAGCAGAGCTGTGTGTGGTTTAGTGTTTGGTCTGCTCTCTCTGAGATTAGAGCAGCAGGTTGGCAGAGGATTGGGTAATGACATGTCTACCGCTCTCGAGTCCTTGGACTGTCTGGGACTGCAGGGATACATGAAAGGGACTAGCACACATACACACACACACGCACACACACACACACACCTACACAGAAACGTCGCACTTCTTCTGCTACCAGGGTAAATTTGACCACAAAGAATCACCACTAACTTTGTGGTGACAGAAACAACAAAGCACTTTAATCTCTGCCAAATGAGATGTGACATGGTCAACCATCAAAAGTGGTGCACACAGTGATGACACATAATGTTCCACTCGTGTCACTGAGTCAAAATCATACTCTCCAGAGCATCAGGTCTTTGTAAATGTTTATAATAGCCTGAAAATAAGGCAGCAGAACATGAGAGGAAGTGCGCAGCGTCCAGCACTACTTAACTATAAATAATGGTCTGGTTATGTGACAGGGCCAGTCCTAAAAGTTGTGTAATGAAAATTACAATAGAGAGGAATGCGGTATTTAGTTTTTCCTCAAGTACCTTCTTGTATTCTCTATGCATGTGTGTTTGTAAATGCTTGAAATGTTCCTTAGTGAGGATTTTGTGTTTTCCACATCTGTATGGTAACAGTGTTTGACACTGAGAATTAAGTATTTGCCCAATGTTGATTCATTTTTCATTCTTAATATGGTTCATTACCCTCGTAGCAAAACACCAAAGATGCTACATCACAATCTTTTAATTATTCCCTAAATTTCCAGAAATGTACTGTTCTTTCATCCTATGACGTTGGAGAGCGGAAAGCAGCTTTCAAATCAGTTACACGGGACATTTAGATTCTGTGATCCTGTTAGAGGACTGTTAACATCCCATGGCATTTTGTGAAGAAAGTCCCGTTGAGTGCTCATCACAGAACTTTGTCCTGTATGAGTCACCAGTGTGTTTATAAAGCTCCGGTTCAAACCTAAGAGCCAGGAGCCGAGCCAAGCATCCCAGTGCAATGCCTGATCTTTCTGAGAGGGAGAGGAGGGGGAGGGAGGGCAGGGCTGGACGGGGGCAGCGGTGTCTACTGCAGTTCTCTGACCTACCTCCATGCCGCTGACTTCCACTGTTTGCCCACTCTGTTAACTATTACCAAAAGGCTGTGTACCTTGGCTGCAGCCCAACGCTCTTACACATACTGTGGCCCATTATCAAAGGAGACCTGCACTACAAGCCCTGGAGTCCTTCCAAAAAGGCCACAGCCACAGTCTCTGCTTCAAGACCTAGCCCAGCACTGCAGCACTATGCGAGCACTCCCTCCTGTTTTGTCTCCCCCATCGCACTCCCTCTACCTCCTCCTCCCACTCCCTCTTTCTCCTAATCCCCTTGCTTGAACATGCACATGTTGGTTAAACTGTGCTTGGCAGGTACCTCACCCACTCACACTTCTTTTTATAAGGTCCCTCATGATGTTTTTGTCATTACAGTGCAAAAAAATGAAAAGAGTAAAAAACATGAGTGTTTCACCTCAACCTACTCAATTACTGTATTTAGGGATTAAAATGAACTGATTCAGTTTTGTATTATCAAAGGTGCCTGTCTATTTGCAGTCAAGCTGCTTATCTTATGTAATGTCACATTATGTTTTTTAGAGTCTTAATTATTTCAGTTAGTTAAAGCTGCTTGGTATAGTACCAAACAGGCCTGTTTATAATAGTTACTTTTAATATTGATTTATCTGACGTTCATTTTCTTGTTCATTGTCTTGATTTATTCAAATTACTTACTTACTTTATCCTTGTAGATGTTTACTATCATTAAAAAAAACCCATAAATTTTTAACATCAGAGAATCATCTCATGCTTCCTTGAATAACAAATTAAACTATTTAGTGATTGTAAAAATTGATGCAGACTAACCCTATGGCAGTTAACTAATTGATAAATTGACTTGTGAATTCATCTTAAGCAAAAGAAAGTTCTGTGAGACAGCATGGGAAAATTTGAGCCCTGTAGCGATATGAAGAGCTATTCCACTCCATGACTAAAAAATAAACAAAAATTAATCATTCAAAAACTGGTCACTGTAAAGCTGGATGTCAGCTGGATGTTAAGTAATAAATATAATGGTGGAGATTATGTGGAAATGCTGCTGTTCAACTAATAACATCAAGACTGCTGCCATACACCTATGATCAGAGATACGGTTGCTCATAAATGTTTTATACCAGTTCTCTTAGACACCATTTGTGATCCAAATATAAACACAACAGTGGTCCCTCCCCCGTAAAGCAAACGAAGAGGCTGAAACCTGCCATCACAACTTTATTATTTCATAATGGCTGATTACAAATTTCAATTTTGTGCATATTTAAGTCTATTTTGTCAATTATTATGAGATTATATTTAAGTTACAATGCTGTCTTAAGATATCAAACATTAATATAAAAAGATAGTCGTGACTTAAGTGTCTTGTTATCTTGTGATGACACATCCGGCCTCATTGCCAAGTTAATTGTGACTAAGTCTAAAATAAGGAAGTAGCTGTCGACAGGAACAAGATAAGTGATCAGCTAATCAGAATTTAACATCAATCAATTAATGACTTTAAGTCTAATGTCAAATAATGACTAACCTCAGTAGGATTTCCATTAGAATATAATTGGATGCAGGCCACGCATTTGCTTTTGCTAAATACTTACAAGTATAGGTCGTCTAATAATCAAACCTAAAATCATTCTCATCTTTTTCACAGTGCCAGGGACATTAATACACAGAGCTCTCACTTTTTCAGATTCTTACAAATATATCTTTGTTTCCTTTGATTTAGAGTGCATGATTCAAAGGACACTCATGTTATCCTCTTTCTTGTCAATTGGTCTAAAAATTCAAGTCTGACCATAAAAATGAAGCCTTGCTCCTTGGATCTGCTCTGTAGCATATTTGTATTATTTATATTTTGAAAGAAATGTGGGAGCTGACAGCAGCTGGATGAATGTGTCCATCTGTGTGTTTATTAGAGTCTATTATGTTGCTTATTTGATCAGGTGGCAGCCTCATCGTGCTGAAACCAGGTGCTCACCCATATTAGGTCTAATCTGTCCGTACACATGGCATTCTTGGTGGCATGTAAACATACTTTGAAGTGTGGATAGTTGTGTGTGCATTAAACTTGGTGTGTGATTCTTTATAATTGATATGTAAACATAAAGAGCTTTGAGGTGTGGGGCATAGACTTTAGATATGCTCGGGCCATACACCACTCTCTCTTGGTTCAATGAAGCCTGTTAATGTGGAGTTTTTATCTTTGGACCCCCTCTACTTCTCCCAAGCTCACTTCCTCTCCCCCAGCAGGAAGTCCCAGCCGTTTCATACTCTGACAAAAGAGTGAAGACAGTAGCTTCTCATCAGAGCTTGATCTCTGCAGCTTTTAATTAACTCTGAGGTGTTTACTCTCTGCCCTGTCATTGTCTTTTAATACCAGGGACCAAATTATTGGGCACACGATAGGAGCACAAACTTTACAGCTTGGATGAGATTCTTGATGTAAACTTAAGTTATTTTAGATTCGTGATAGGTCACCTGCAACTCTTTAGAGCCAGTTCTAGTGTGATGGAGCTGCTTTCAGTTCACTTAAATTAAATCTGTTTTTAAATCATAACAGCCCAGACAGAACATACTGTACCAGCAGCAGATATCAACAAGACTTATTTGGTGTTTAGACTGAAATCTGCCATGTGATAACACATCACAGAGGACTGTGTTGCTGTGAATGTGCTTCTTTGGACACTGTGAAGTCCAGTTTGAGTGACAGATTGATGATTCTAAAGGCTACTCAGATGCCAAAACACTGCACAGCAATTCACTTTGAGACAAGACTTTATTAATCATGGCAGCTTTTATTTTACATTTATCTAAGAAATACATTAGAAATATGGCTTTCTTGTTACAAAATAATCAAGCAGTGATGTGCATTTTTCATTGGATTCGATTGGCCGGCATAATGCTTTGATAACGTTGTGTTGGGTTGCAGCAATAGTTCAGCCCAGGTCAGCTTTTCTGCCTGACCCTGAGTTATTTTGCTGGAGCACTGGCTTCCTACTGCGCAACTACACAAGCTCCTTTGAAATAAATTGGGGGCCTGCATTTTTTTCATGCAGAGCTGAAGGTGCTTTGAGGGTCCGCAGCCATGCTAGTGAGACTGTGCTTTGGGACAGCTAGCTTTAACATCAGCATGCTACTGTGCACACAATGACTTTACTGATATGCTCATGTTTAGCAGGTATAATCTTTACCATGTTCACTGTCTCACTTTAGCGCATTAGCTTGCTAACACTTGCTAATCATCACTAAACACAAATTACAGGATTTGACCGGATTTTCATTAGTTTTTTCAGGTCATTTTGGATACGAAGCAAAGTATTGGAGAACTTGGATCATAAAACATCAAAGTTCACCATGAGGGGACGTAATCATCTTAAACAAATCTCATCACAAACCATCTAATAGTTGTTCAGGTATTTCACCATAAACCACAAATGTCATCCCTACGGTGGCGTTGGAGGAAAAGTCAAAGAATCAAAAAAGTAGATTTAACTTCACTTCAGTCTTCACGGCTCATCCTCTGGGAACTATGAATGTCTGCACCAATTATCATGGCAGTTCATCTGATAGTTGAGATATTTCAGTCTGGACTGAGTTGTGCAAATTTTAACAGGCCAATAGACCAACACTGTCATCAAGTAAACTATAAAACTAACATAACTTATAATAATAACTCAACCCTCTGAATTGAATGTGCTTGTGAATGCACTTGTCAGCTTGCTGTGTTATCAAAAGTGTAAAAGCTAAATGTTACAAAACAGGTAGAGATTTTACAAGCGTCAACTACAATTAAATCTGTTTTATGCTCGGTGCCTATCAGCAGTAAATGTCTTTCATTTTGTACTGTTGTTGTGTTGCAGAGCTCTTTGTAGTTTGTTATGTAACAGTTTTGTGTATAGCACTGTTGCAAGTGCTGGTTGTATGAGACCTCTGCTAAAGGGCTGGTTAGTTGAGAGCTGGCTTTGAGAAGGCCGACATAATTTTACTGGTGTCTGGTTGTTGCCCAGAGGACAAACAGTAGCAGCAAGCCCTTTGCAGCTGGATATCACTAAAGACTTCAGAAAACAATATGCACAATAATACATAGGCCACAGTGTGGTATAATTACAACTCTTAACTTGAGTGTCTGCAGTTTCCAGTACATAATTATGTGTAAAGCTTGCAGTTAGTCACCATCTGTCTAACACAGAGCTTTCGCTTTAAGCAGTCTAATTAGGCATAACTTGGAGACTGTTGACTAGTGAGATCTCAAGCACACCACCCAAACACTTAGAGCATACAGACACAGGGAAATATTTTACCCTGCAGAGACCAAGTGCTTCCAGTCTACATGGCAAGCAGGATGGAGAGAGGGCAGTACCCTTCAGAGGGTTTCTCCTCCACGCCTACGACGCCTTTGTTTTCTCGCATAATGTTTTCCTTTTGGGTCACCTCTCCAGCCTTTTAGGGCAGTGAAAGTGGATCTTTCCAGGGCCTCTCCATTACATAGCCCGTCAGATAGGGAGCACTAGATAAGTCCCCCCTGTATAATAAATGTCTCATATTTGATCTTCACAGGTGGGAGCGGTCTCACAACACTGTAGCCAGGGTGCCTCTCCTGGGACAGCTTGCACAAACACCTGCTCTTAGGAAGAGAAAGACACGTCTAGTTCCCTTTTCACACACACTGTGCGATACAAACATGACTTCAAAAACAAACACCATCATGTAGCCGCCACCTGTGACCGTGTGCTGTGGGTGCAAGAGAAGGTGAGGGGTTAATAAACCCATTCTTATTCCGCCCAACAAACCTCTCAAGAAGCTTTATGGTGCGAATCGTAAACGGGTTAACCCCCAACCTACAGCCCTCTCCCCGTGCCTCACCTCCCTACAGTGTACAAGAGAGAGCGCCTTTGACTTGTCGGTTCAAAGTTCAGACACAGGGCCCAACAATCATTGACACAGTAAAGCGACACCGTTTTAATGGCAGGATATGTGCCAGGAGATCAAAAGGGAACATAAGAAGGGTTGGCTCCAGAATACACAAGAGATCATAAATACAGTGGAAAGTAAATAGTGGAGGCAGAATGTCGGGCTGCCTTGTTAGCAGGTATAGTATTGCACGGCTGTGGTCTGAGTGGTAGGCATCAGAGACATGGGAGGCAACCCTAGCTGTGAGTTATGTTTTCCTAGCTGCATGGGTATGCAGTACTTGTTCCTGGTATACTTGTCTCTCCTTAGCATTCACCAGCAGTCAAGGCTGCAGCTTGTCAGTCATTTTTTTCAGGGTGACATTTTCCTTGGAAATCATTGGCCATCTGTGTCAGGGGTGTGTTCCTCTACACAGCCTACTACAAGCCCTCCCGCTCAGCCCCACCTATTGCTTCAAGTTACTCTTGGAAACTTAGTAGAGTGGCATTATGGAAACATAGTGACCTGTTTTTGTGTCATGCCCGCCACTCTGATTGCATTTGATTGTGCCATTTAACAAATAGACACATTTAACAGTGTGTAGTGTATTTGTGCTGCAGTATTTTGGAGCTGCCACACAGTTTACCGAAATCGATTGCATTTATTTACATTTTTGCAAGTCTCACAAATCTTTACTTACTGTACTTAAGATATGACTTGGAAACTTTGCATTGTGCGTTTTTTATTGTTATTCAGATGGCTTATCTTATGTAAATAGATGAAAGGTTCTTTATATCGGTCAGCTATTTTAAAACTACAATCAAAGTTTGTTTTTCCAACAGTGGGACTAGTCAGCTCCCTCGTTAAAGAAATATGGACTACAAAACAATGAAACTGCATTAAGACAGTATTTATATACTGTGTGTGCAGAAATACCACAGATCCTTCAGACAACTGAGGGATAATGCATACATATATAGGCTTTAATAAATAGCAAAGTTAACTGAGGAGCTGACCCGAGTCCTGTGTTGTTGTTGCCAGTGTTTGTATCCAGTAGCAATGGAAACAGGCATTTCCCCGTTTTATCTCCCTCTGTTTCCTCCACTATACAGATGCAGTCATTGTATCCTGCACGCTTTACTCTGTCATCGTCTACCTGCTTCTTTTGCCCCTTATATTTTTAGATCTCTTATCTGATATTGTCATGGCAATGCAGAATAAACAAACCATTTTGATAGCTGCAGGTTTTTCAGTTGGAACCTGTCTCCGAGTCCTTTGATCAGAGAGGCCTTTTATTCTGCCAAGAAGCTTGAGAAGCCAGGAGGGGGCTGGAACCACAATGGAGCCGCAGTGTGTCACAACTCTTCCCTGAATGTGAGGAGAAAAGTAAAGCTGACAACTCTTAGCAGAGTTTCTCAGTTTTTAAATGAATTGACCTTGAGGTTACTTAAATGCTGTGTTCAGACTATATAGTGTCAGCCTTGTAATAGCAACAGAAAATAGATATTTATGGGAACGTGAGTATAAAGTGTGACAGCAGCTTGATATGTGCCATCAACTGTATTGCAAAACAAAAGAGGAATCACATTTTGTTTTATTTTAGTGAAACCATTTAGTTATCACCCTCAGATTAAGAGCATTTTATCAAGTTCAGTGGCCCCATTCTCTGTAGTGATACCACTCTTCTATCACTGTAAAGTTACCAATGCTGGTCTTGAGCAAAAACAACACACAGTCGTCTTGCAAAAAGTTTAACCTAGCTCAGCTTTTGCCACCATGCAGCATCATCATCCACCAAAGTGCTCCGACAGCCAGTCTGGTGAATGCATGCGCACATACCTGGCAGATTTGTAACATCACTGCTGTATTTCTAATGTATTAATTTATTTGTAAATCTGGAGCTAATGGATCCAGATTTCTGTGTGTCACCAGTACCTAAAACAACGCTCCTTCGACACAGCCCCTAACACTGTTTCAGTGCAGAGCATTTTCAGACTGAATTGCTTACTTACACCTGTGGGTGTGACGTCATCCTCTCCACACTATGGTATGTTTATGCTGTGCGCCCACACATTCGACCTCTCTCTACCAACTGGAAAGGAAAGAGATGAAGCACCCTACTCTGTGACGATGAATGGTGAACATGTCAAGTGGAACAGTGAAGTCGTTCTTGGCACCATCCCAATCACTCATTTATGTCATGCAAGTTAGTAGAAACAGCAAGGGGGTAATTGGTCAGGGTCCAGCTTGTCGTCTGCCACGTCCCCCGGCCAAATCATGACAAGAGTTCATGTCAGTATGATCGCCTAAATATCATGTGGTCTAATCTGGGAATAAGTGGCAAATGTGGTAAGAGCTAGCCAGATTTTTTTAAGCAAGAACAAAATGTTCTTTATTTCTTACTACCCCGTCTGTTTTAGTTTAGGAACACAGCATCATGTTCACAAGAGAAAAGAAATATTGCTGTCTTACACTTTGTTGTTAAAGCAGTGTTTGAAAGACAGCGCACACTTTGGTATTTGGAGTTTTTCTGAAACTTGCAATGGCTAAACCATTTTGTTACTAATTGACACAAGTGATGTGAAGGGTGATGACATGTTTACTTGTTTATCCATGTGTGATTTTGCATGGTATTGTGAGTGAAGCAAAGTGATTGAGCCCTGATTGGAGAGTGCATCAGCTGGATTGAATGAAAGAAGCATTGATGATAGGGGGGTGGAGGCATTGATGGAGTAAGTGGGTGGATTTGCGTTTACGATAGAGTTTGTGTGTTCCAGAATGTTGGTGTTTATGACAGTGTGTGTGTGCGTGTGTGTGTGTGTGTGTGTGTGTGTGTGTGAAGTTGTGCATGAGCACTGAGCCTCTACATGGTGAGGTCATTGCTCACTGGCCCTTTTGTGGGGGTAAGGTTGGGAAGCAGTGATGCCTGCTACAGAAGGGGAGTGTGGGAACCAACTGGTGGGTGCACAGAGGATGGGGGTGGGGGTAAGAGATGAGGTAAATGTTCTGGAGCCCAACAATCAGCATGTTGATGTCTTCACTGGGTGGCCTAGTTCTATGGGGGCTGCAGGACAGATCAGGTCGCTGGGTGTCAGGGCACTATGGGAGCTTTGGGCAGGGTAACAGTGCACCATCCTGCTGGGTGATGGATGAGCTGTGCTCGCTGCTAAAAATAACAAGATGGAATCATTCCATGAGGTGTCAAAATATGTACTCCACTTGATACTGAAACCAACAACATCACTGAAGAGCTGCTACGAGTGTGTGTGTGTATGCTTGGAGATCTTAGGTTAAGCACAGAGATTCTTGTTGAAAAGCATAAAGAGGCTTAGTGCCATGAGGTTGAAATTTAATTACATGTCCTCAAATAAATGTTTATCCAATCATGCAATCAGTGTCTCCTTGTGTGCATAGAAGAAGGTGCATGTTACTGTGAAAGCTGCTTCACTGCAGCTGTTTTAATGGCAAAGACCTAAGTGACAAATAAGTAACTGAGCAACATATATCACAAAAAATAAAATAAAAAAATATACACAGTGCTCCATCGCTGCACTTTGTGACAAGTTTTTGTAAGTCTTTTGTCTTCTTTAGCTGCTCCAAGCACCAGTACTGTAAGAGCAGAGAATAGATGGACATCAAAATCCAAGCAGCTACAGGCTTTTTTAGGTTTCTGCAAATAATAGCTTATTTGACTGCAGATATCCTTGCTAACTATGCTTTTTACGTGCTTGCCCCAACTTATTTGAAGAGTTAGATCTTGAGATCGAGTGCTTGTGCTGAGTATACCTCAGGGCAACACGCTTCAAATTCCTGCCATTTGGGCGAAAGCCTACACAATCGAATGTTTATTTAGAATTCAAATGTCAAGGTTATGAATGAAGCTTCAAACTATTTTGTAATACACTAGAACACAGATCAACTTATCAGAATTAACTTGCTTTCATCAGTTTCGCTAAGGGGCTGATGTTGACTGACCATTTGTTTACTCCATATTGATTTTATTCAGGAATTTGGCCAAATGCTTCTGTGAAGGGAAAAGTTAAAATCCTTTATCCCATGTGTTATTATGTTTATATTCAGAACGTGCATGGAGAGGAGGACTTTTCACAGACAGTTCAGTTGTCGATGTCTTTAAGAGACAATGGGTTAGAGAGAGAGAGAGAGAGAGAGAGAGAGAGAGAGAGACACTAACACAAATAATGCTCTGTGACCGAGTTCTGCCTTATGGACTTTTTTCTAATCTTTGCTGTTTGGTTAAGAAATAAATAATTCTACCTTTCATGAAGCAGTTGTGATTCCTCCAACAACTGTAATAATAAACACTTACTAACTTCTCCTGGTGGCAGACATGAGAGCAGTTTGTTCTGTGCTTCGCCCGGATGTGATTGTTCCCAGCTTTTATTTTAGCTCTGCTAACACAACCATAGTCCACAAAATCCTTCTTTTATTGTGGGTTGGGCTGCACCATGATGGCAAAACATCACAGATTAGAGTCTTAGTTCAGTGATTTGTAGCTTTGGCATAGTTATTATTGCTTACAAATAATGATTAGCTTTTGCTCCTCTCTAGAAATAGCAAGCACTGTCATTGTGGTAATAGCCATACTCCTCCCACTAACGCCGTCCTGGCTTGACAATACCAAACCCTCTAGTCTACAGCCTTCAGAGCTGCTCTCTTTAATATATATTTATATTTCTTCCAAGCGCAGTTGGCTCCCAAGCCCCCTCCCACCTCACTGTCCTCTTTGGAGTGAAATCTTAACTGTCACTACTCAAAGCCTGTCAATGAAAGGCCAGCTGTTCTCCAACCCTCTGCCCGCCTGCTCAGGGTGCTTTAGATGCTCGATTCCACGTCCGAGCCCCCCAGCTCATACGCAGTCTCACAAACACACACGCACACACACACAGAGCCAAGGCTCGTGTGAAAGAATGAAATGCCATTACGAGCAGGCGTCAGGTTACGTGGGCACAAAACCAAGCCATGACCCCACTGCTAACGAAGGATGTGGTGAGAAACTTAAATGCTACATGCTAACTGCTCTCCCAGCATGATGCTGTTGCTCTGTGCACCCTCTTTCACGCACATCCACACAGTTCTGGAGGCCCCCCGGCTGCTGGAGCACAATTCTGTAAAACTTAACCATATGACAGAAATAGAACTTAGCAGTCTTTATTGTTAGTCTCCTCAAGAAAACACAGGCTGCTGGTGGGACCCCTTAGAAGAAATGAAGGCTTTTGTGGGCAGCTCATATGTTACTGTAAGAGAAGAGATCTTTGAGTGTCTAAGCTTCAAACACAGTGTGGAGGAATGTCACTGCAAATAGCAACCTCTAGAAAATGAAATATAATTTCAACTGATGTGAACTATGTAGGTCACTCTCATTTTCAGGCATTGACATCTTCAAACACATTTTATCAAGTAATTTCTCTCTTTTTTGAACTTTTTTAGCTTTTGCTAGCAGTGTGGCTAAATAGCAACAACACTAAAGACAATGCCAGCAGCCGGTCCTCAGTACTGCAGGACACGCCCACTTCATGACACATCCTTCAAGTGGTTGCAGTTTGGTTAGGTTTTGGCTAGTCTGACTCACTGGATGTACACTGTGGGTATAAGCCTGCCAATGAGCTGCTATTTCAGGCAGCATTCTTCCCCTCTTCTGCTATCTGCGTGTTAATATTTTGCAAGGGCACCATCGTGGCATACCGGACTTAGCTGCCTCGGACCATTGCCATTGGTTTAAAGAAATACACACAAGCCAGAATGTGGGTTTTTTTTCAGCTAGTGCAGAAAAATAATGTGTTTAACCAGAGCCTTCTTTAGCGCTGACACAGTGCCGTGATATGAAGATACGAATAAATGACTTAGTTAGGTTTAGGAAAAGATCATGGTTTGTTTGTTGTAAGTGCATAAATGTGGGTTGTGTTCTCACGAATGTGTCTCGTACCATGGTGGGTGTGTCACTTAGTTAGCCAGGCTGCATATTGCTTTCTACCAGCCTGAGCTGTACTTGTTAGGCTAACAATGTTAGCATGCTAAGGTGTCAAACCAAGATGGTGAATACAGTAAACATTATACCTGCTTATCGTCAGTATTTTAGCTTTGTCATTGTGAGTGGCCTAAAGCCTTCCTGTATTTCTTATGAGTCTCCAATTAAAAGTCACATAAATCATTTTGGCATGTATGCGGAAACCTACTAAATTGACCTTTACAAAAATGGAGGTAGTATGTTCGCTTTTGATTTTAAGTTACATAGGTAATTTATAATTATATTGGTTGATTATTTAGAGCCTTAGTATCCATTTTAATGTAATGTTACATTACAAGATATCCTTTAAAGTCAGTACAATTTTGAGCACAAAATAGCAATATTTTTTTTATATTACTAGCATAGATTCCCATACAGAGTAGGCTATCTATCTATCTATCTATCTATCTATCTATCTATCTATCTATCTATCTATCTATCTATCTATCTATCTATCTATCTAGGCTATCTAGGCTATCTAGGCTCTAGGCGAGTTTTTCCACAGTGATTTAAATACAGCTATATGTCACATATATCATTTGGATTTCTTAACAGTAATAAAAATACTTGGCTTCTAAATCATAATATGATTGCACTCTTTTCAGCTGTAGAAAACAGTCACAGTGTGTTTGTTCACAAGTTGTTCAAAGGTTGATTACCCATGTAGGATAGTAAAGATATTACAAGATAGCAGTATGTTCTGTTTTATTGTAAATATTTAATTACATCATGCATGGAAACAAATGGCATTTTGTAGACTGATAGCAAACTGTTGCTGCAGATTGTAGTGGTGGTGTTTTTGAGGGAGTACAGAGATTAGTTTCATTTCCGCACGTGGGAGGCATGCTCTGCATAGCCCGAGGATACAAAACCAGATATCTTTTGCATCTGATATCAGCTCATATCACCTCTTGAGTCTCGTTCATGACAGGCTGGGTTACTGTCTTTCCTCTCAAGAGAAGCTATTTCTCTATGTGAATTTTTTTTATGTGTCAAATAACAATTTATCCTGCTTGAACATTGTTTAGAATCAATTTAATTGATTTTTTTTTCTATGTATCCGTCCATTTTTAGGTTTGTTTGTCTCTTACTCTTTCCCCTCGCTTCTCTTTTGTGGGATTTGGGTTAGCTTTAATGAGTGGACTCTATTGTTACTTGGACCGGCCGCCTGCTTGCAGCTGTGGATGAAACTATCCGATGTATTTGGCATGGCGCCCGCCTTCGGCCTCAGTTTCTACCGGGGGGGAGGAGGAGTCGCAGGAGGAGGAGGGGGGTCAACACATTGGATTTGCTTGATGTGGACTGATGGACAGCAGACAGCTTGCCATACTCTGCAGGAAAACAAAAGTGCTTTCCTAATCTACTTAGACTGAAGTCCATGGAAACCAAATGCTGGTGGAGGAGAAGGACAGGAGTCACAATAGATAAGAGACTGGCTGACAGGACTGGAAGTGAAAGTAACCCGCTGTTGAACTTTTTTTGCAGTTCAGTGTGTCTCTTCCATTTGCCGTCTCTGATGATTTGCTTGTTTCTGTAGCCCATACAGTGTGATCTGCTTGTACTGTACAGTTTTCATGCTGGGCTATGTGACAACATCAGACTGCATTGTAAACTCTGCTTCAAGCTGTGGGCACCACTGTCCCCTCATTTATTATCATCACGGTCCATCAGATGCTGCAGACAGTCAAAACACTAAGATCTCTTTTCATTTTAATCCTCCTGCTGCAATACTTTGTTTTTTTTTACTGAGGAAGTTAGCTTGTCATGGGCTTTAGTAGTATTTCTGGAACTTTATAAATCATTTCTGACATCAGCTGAGGGTCCCATTGTCCCCATTTCAGCCAGATGAAAGCCGTGTCTTGGAACTCCCATATTACATCAGCAAAATTAGATAATGCAGAATGTGTGAAGTCATCTACTTTCAGCCTTTTGTTGCATGCTCTAAGCTGCACTGTGAGAGTAAAGGCACCGCCCCTCTAGAGTAACCTTTGTGTGCAGTCCAATAAAATAAAGTCACATTTTCATTGTATTAAAATCATATTAAATAATAGTTAGTTAAGTATTTCATTTGACAGTAACTGATTAAAAACAGATCTATTCTGACACAACTGTAACTCCACTGATCTTATCAGTCTTGGAATTGTTTGAACTGTTTATTATGTAAGTTGTAATTAAAATAATGGCTCTTGGGCTTTGTGCCCTCTTTCAAATCACGATATCAATAATGAAACAATTAAATCATTCAGCCCTTGCTTGAGATGGATATTTATTCGGTCAATTCAACTATTCCTTATCAAGATTAAAATCTGTTGTGGGTGTGTTATTACCCGGGGCCATTATCATCATAGCTATAACTGAGGGAAATATGTAGGAAAAACTTGTTTCTGGGGAAAACCTGATGCTCGTTGGTGCATTTTTTAACCTTTGTTACTAAAATGTGATTTAATGGTGTAGCACAGTCAGCTAAACTAAATACATGAGGAGAGGAAATCACATTGAGGAGGAACTCAGTGAACACTCTGTGTGTACGTGTGTGTTGAGAGAGTCTTGAAATTCCAATAGCTGGGAAGTTTTATATTTGTTCCAAAGCAGAGTACAGGCTGGACAGTCTGAACACCTGGAGAAGTAATTGTTGAGTCATTGCTATTTCTCAGCATTCATATTGTTATGTTGTTTTGTGCAATAAAGTCAAGTCTTAAGATTGTCGTCATGCTCGATGGTTTGGCTGCAGGGGGAGATTTGACCCTGTGGCCTGTCTTTTGTGTGGCTTGTGTACAGTATATGGTGTTGTCATGCCACTTGGATCAGCTGCAGAGCGGCCTACTGTAAGTAGCCAGGATGAAAATAAAGGTTTTGGATGAAAGGGGACAGATTGCATATTCATCTGGCCCATTTAGAGGAAGTGAAGCCTACAGAGATGCATGTCGAAGCACACTGACGAAT
Source organism: Acanthurus lineatus (assembly GCA_029814665.1). Lineage (NCBI taxonomy): Eukaryota > Metazoa > Chordata > Actinopteri > Acanthuriformes > Acanthuridae > Acanthurus > Acanthurus lineatus. The sequence continues at coordinate 3,580,992 of JAPZDV010000006.1, read as the reverse complement.
TCAAGATTACTCACAGGTGCAACTATGGGACACCGACACATACACACTTTGATCAACGTCCCCCATCTCTCTCTCTCTCTTTCTCAAGACCTTGGTGTTTTCTCTTCCAGTCTCTTGGTTTTGGACTCTTGTGTTTCGCCACCTTCAGCTCAGTTTTTTTTAATCGAAGGCCCTCATCTCGCTGGTCTTGGCGCGTTTCTGCATGTACAGTCTTTGTCTCCTATCGCTAATCTACCTCGCTTATCAGTCCCCTTTTATGTGCAAGTTTTTTTCTTCCTTTTTTGCCTTGTCTGTTGTCGGCATGCTTTTATTTTTCCACAATAAAAAAGTCCTTTAGAGGAAGGTTCTCTGGCAAGACCTGTGATGTTTCTCTCCTGTCTGAGAGACACAGTCAGGGTTTTTTATGTAGTAATTGCATGTAATCATTCTGTGTTCTCCAATAAAATTTGAATCTTTGACCTGTTTACAACTGAGAAGATACCTGCTTCTTTTACTACAAGGTTTTTGGCCTTTTTTTCACATTTACTTATATGCAACAAGTCAATACCAGGCAAGTCAGACAACACAGCCAGAATCAGAGCTTTCCATTAATGGTTTTTGTATTGTATAGAGTCCTGTAATATTTTTGATAATATTAGAAGAGAGCAAGTGTCACTTTCAGTAGAAAGGTTTGGCCAGAAGTGGGAGCTTCTCTTCCTCTCCATGCATTAACCAAATACTTAGAACAGTCTTCCACCAATTCTCCTATAAAAAAAAAACTTGAACAAAAAATAAATAATTTACATCAATGCAATGGAGCCAGAGATATTGTCTTTCCTTGCATCCTCTCAGTCCATCCCTCCTACAGTGTAACTTGAATGCTTACAGTTCCATCAAGCTTCATATTTGTTATGCTTGTAGCAGCTGATATAGCCTGTGGCTGTCAACCTCAGTCAAAGATGAGGGACAGGCAGACGCGGTCTAGTAAGCTAACTTCTTTCTAATGCCACATCCTCCAATTTTTTTATATTTAAACTTGTGGTATTCAGCCTCCACTGACATGCTCAACTCAAGCAACATCACTCGAGGGCATTTATCTGACACTACACTGCTCCCTCTGAAGCCACAAAAGCCTTAAGATGTTTTTCTTTCACAATCCACTCACTTGGAGCTATAAACAGACTTTGATGAATTGATCAGTGGAGTTCAAATGCAGCTTTTGAGCATCAGCAGCACTTGAAGCTTGATATAAGTGGACTTTCTTCTAATTCTAAAAAAAGGAGCTGTACGGTAGATGACTTCTTAATGGAATTTTTCTGTGCTAAAAGCATCATTAAAGGGAATGTTTGCTGATTTTCTATATCAAAGTATTTGGATGGATCTTGTGGAGCAGCACTGGTCATGTGAAATTGTTTTTATAGCTTATTTTATGGAGTTAGTTGAACAAAATCCTGCAATGATGCTTGTGATAAAAGTGATAAAGTGATAAAAGTTTTTTTAAATACATTCTCACATAGCAATTTGAGATGCCAATTTAAGTTGTGTATATTCTTTAATTTCTCTTAAATGAGACATATGAATAGCTCAGAAGACATAAGCACAATCATGTACTACTTTGGAGTATGTAACATTTCCTCTGCAGCATCTTTCGTATGGTGGAACAGAATGTTTGTCTCTCTTAGATGAATCAGGTAGCAGTGCAGTGAGTCAACAGTCCAGAGAGATTTATTGGCCAAAATCCACCTGTACTCTACACTGTTATGCACTGACTGCAAGTGTGTGTGAGAGATCTCTGGTGCCCTCTCTCTGTAGTCCACTTGGTCTCTACGTTTACAGGTAGCCAACTTTCTCTGCACCACATTGACAGATCTCTGACAAAGAGTGAGAAATGCAACTTTAGGATCTTCTAATTTACTTTTAAAGTCCAACTCAGAAAGTCATCCACACAGCCTTAAGATCTAGCTTGGTGGCCTTAGTTTTTTTCTTATTTTCCCAAGTGCTTTGGCAGAACAGCAGAATTCAAACTGTTTGTAGGGTTGGATTTTATGTAATATAAAAATTTCATCTATCCCCAAAAAAGTCAAAACAAATGTTTAGTCCTTGCTCTGAGAGGAGACGCAATTCCAAAAAAGTCATAGTTTCAGTCGCCTCTCATGCAGTGGCCTTTTGATGCACCATTTTTTATTGAATTGCTGTTGTCACTGATTGAATTATGTTGGTTATATGCTTGCAATGGCTCATTTTGTACGGAATTGAATGTGACAGCCTGGTCAAGAAACACACTACTGTCTTGTTGACTTCATGTGCAGTTGTCTCTTTTTAAAGCATTATGTCAAACATGGTTGTCAGGCTCATGGTAATGAAAAGCCTTGAGGATGCCACTGCACCTGGCTAAAAAGTAGTCCCTCACACAACCCCTCATAAAACTGATCTCTGTTGGTTTTTCACAGTTAAACAGTAGCTGTAGCATTTCAATAATAAGCTTTAGGGGTGCTGGTAGAAAGTTGTTCCATGTGGCTAAAGCCAGGCTAACAGTCTTTGAGTTAAGCTAAGCTAATGCTCTCTTGGTTTAGCTTAATATTCAGCATAAATATATTAGAGTGATATTGGGTTTACCCTTTAATTCTTTACAGAAAAGGCAGTTAAGCACATTTCCCAACATGTTAAACAATTCTTTCATCGAGCTGTGCCATTCACTGCACACAGAGCCACAAATGCGTGAGGAAAACACAGGATGCTTCTACCATGAATCCCGTTTCCCTTTGGGGGTCTCGGGAGCTTGACAGGCATGTTCGTGTTTTTGATTCATACCTGATCTACGTGCCTACTTCTCTCCCACACTCTGTCACATTGGCCTGAAGGGCCAAATAGACGGCATGCTTCTGAACAAATCCTTACCAAAGGAGTACAGCAGCTCTGCTGTCGCAGGTCTGTGCCTAGGGCCAGATCCATCGCGTGCAACCACTTCAGCCTCTAATTAAGCTTCTGAAGAGAGCAAACGCCTTTAATAGGAATAGAGAGTTTTTTGCCTTCTTCGTATTCCACGCCCCAGCTCCTATAAAGGCAGGAAATTAAATGAAAAGGCCTTTCCATTTAGGCTGTCTTTCAACCTCCTATGTAGCTTTGTGTTTTTGATTCATAGGCCTAACACTGACATTACACCTGAGCATGAAGAAGGTTGAGCGTGCAGATGTGACTGGGTTTTTGCATCATGTTTGGTGTCGGTGGTGGATGGAGGGCTTCAGCCATTGCTGAGGATGACTCCTCCAGATGATTCAGTGTGTAGCAGCAACAGCGACGCAGCTGGAATTGTTATCTGCTTTGATATTAGGGCTGCATGTAATGTGGAAAACACCCTGGGCCCGTTCCACTTCCTCCTCAGACGATAGGGGTTTCACATGCCAGTTGGTTTTTATAATCCCCTCGAGATTTGTAGTTTATTCCACTGAATTCAACCTTAGCTATGTTAAATATTTCCCCATTGCTGTTTTTTTTTCAAGAAGAGTATGGGGATAACATTTTGTTTTGCTCTTTCTGAATCAAATCAGCTGCAAATGCAGATTGGCGTTAAAAATAGACATCAAGTCGCTTTAAAGGAAATGTTTTTAAAGTGGAATTAATTTGCACCTGCAGTTAAACTGGAAAGTCTGATAAAACGATGCTGAACTCAGTGACCAAGTAAGTGGGACCTGATAAACAACAATCATGTCGGTGTTCCGTCAGATGAATGTCTGAGATTCTCAGTCTGTCTCTCTGTACCTTAACAACATGTTCCTTTGGAGGGAGGAAGTGCTTTGGATGTCATTGCCCATCTACCCAGAGGGGCTGCGTGTTGAGGCACTCCCCTCTCTACTCCCCGTCCTTCCCTTCCCGCCTTCCTTTCCCACCCCTTTGCTCTGATCTCCTATCCATCTCTCCTGAGGCGACAGTTCCGTCTCCTTCACTTGGACTGTCTGCCCTGTGGGGTCCACACCGAGAGACAAACACACACTCACTGCAAAACACTGCCAACATCAGTTCACCACCCCCCAAAAAATGCAGACTTTCTCATGGTCTTGTGCCTGTAAATGTTTGCGTGTGTGTGAATGTGCGTTCATGTATATCATCAGTAGTGAATAAGATGTAGGCAGCTCCCTGATGACACACATATTTGCTCGTTTCTCAACACTGATCACTGACATTGAATGATGATCGCTGCATCACACCCATTACGCAAAAACCACATATAGCATGTAAAGCTCCTGCAATTTCTGTGCATTACATTACAGTGACTCATCTATGGTTGCTATGCATTAATGGGACAGCTAGTCTCTCACTTCTTTTCACCATGAAGTACTTCCAACTATAATTATAATACCACTTACACTACACAAGCTTTTATTAACAGAACCATTTGCCCTGTGTGTCGGTAGCATCAAATATACACTCAAATACATGCAACCAAAGGAGTCGATCTGCCCTGGATTCCAGTTCAACCAACCTTGATTACTTAAAACTTGCAAAAAAAATTTTTGTATTACTAATTTAAAATGTGATGAAAGTACTTAACAAATTACAGAAAACCAAAATAACTTGATTATACTGTAAAATGTGTTTCTGTTGCTTGCCTCACCTCTGTCAAAAGTCATGTGAAGTGGCTCCAAATCCCCACAAACATGACTTATTCAGCTCTTGTAGAAATATAGAACAAGTTCTCTAACACAGCTTGATTTTTAAAAGAAAGACTTAGAGCAGATAGAAACTGTTAGCCTTGCTGCAGAAAAAGTAATGAAATTAACAAGCACCTCTGAAAGTCACTAATTAACTTGTTATTTCTCATTATGGTTGGGGCTTGTGGTTTAGGTTTAGAGTTTATTTCTTACCAAAAAACCAAAGCGTGACAACAGCATGTTCCATCTAACCTTTTTGCTGAGTTAGCTAAGCAGTTGATAGCCTCAGCTCCATATTAGATGGTTTTTCTTAAGAGTACTATTTATCGTCACATTTAACTTTGGTAAGAAAGCAAACATGCGTATCTCACAAAATGTCAGGAGCTGTTCCTTTAAGATGGTATCTAGATGGAAGAAAGCAGCCTAGTTGTATTTTTGACTTAAAAGAGTCTTGAAAATTGCTTGTTTGCAAGACTATACCAACACAGCAACAATGTTTTTTTTTTACATTTAGTTTATTTATGAGCTACTGCATTTGGTTTGAGTGCAGGGGTTTTATTGGTATACCTTCAGGCGAAGTGATAAATATTTCCCAGCGTGGGAGGTCTCCAGGGTTGGGCACATGTTCTGCCTTAAGAGTTTCAGAACTATGAGAAACAAAATGTTATTGAACAATGGATTAACAATTGATAACATTAATACAAGAGAGAATGTAAGATTGGCTTGATAGTCCATCAGTGTCAAGTTACTCTCGAGTGTTGTTTAGGAATTAAGAACCGGCAGTAAAACGGCCACTAGATGAAAGACACCCTGGGGCTCGGCAGTGCAGAGTAACAGAACAAGAGCCTCTTTTAGAGGTCTGGATGGTTGCAAGAAATTCTTGATGATTTATTTTTGTTTGTTTAGTGTTATAGTGTTATAATATTGTGAAACGCTATTTAAAAATAAAAACAAAAACTACTAAAAGCTGATGACAGGCTATATTTCCAGGCCTAGAAATAAAATGACTAACCTCAGTCAGATAATTCTAGAATATATATGGCTTGTAAATGTATAAAGGCATGAGGAGTAGGACATTGCAGTAGGATTAATGATATTTCACTGTTTTGTTAACCTGAGTGACGCGTCGAGCTGGCACCTCAGTGAAAAGTGTGTCTGAAGCATGTTTGTGTGCCAAGAATCACAGACAGAGTAGAGATAACCACTTAAGTTTTCAGTAATACTGTCTAAGCTTGAACACCACAGAAGCCCGTGCTATCAGGATGACTCACATCAGGTTCTTTCAATATTATGGTGATAATAGACTGGCAGAGTGTCAGAATGACTAAACATCTGCTTGAATCACACATGTCTGCTAGTATTGATTTAACAGTTCATTCCAGGCTACAGGACTACTCTAAGTACTGAGAAACATAGAGGGACACACCTACTGCTTATGTCATGTGTATCAAACAGAATTATTGCCTCTGCAGTTATTGAGCTTATTGAATCCCATTAGTCACACCTGCATACAGAAAGATAAGGTCAATTGATTTAAATAGAAGGTAGAGCAGCAAGTAAACACTACAGCTGTGTGTTCAAATTGTGATCATTAAGTAATTCATCACATTTGGAGAACAGTGTACTGAAAAGTAAGACCGCTTTTCATTATGTTTATGTGCTTTTGCATGCAGTAAAACCACATGCAGCACTCCCTGCATTGAGGTAGGATGATGTAGTAAGACAGGAAAAACATTAGTTGCTTCTGTTCCTACTGGTTTATTTATGCAACCAAAAAACATGCTACATTAAAGACTGATGATTTTGTATGACAAAATATTACCGGTACTTAAATTTATAAACAAAACAACAGAGCTCATGTTTTTTCCAAAATTTCATCATAATTTTAAGTCCACAGTAAACTATAAGACAGTGATTCCATAGTTGCCTCCTAAAAATATATTTAACCATTTAAATAAATCAAATTAAACCAGATAAAGAAACCTACAGTCTAAAGATGTCGGTGTAGTTAGAATTTATGGCTGTGTGTTGGCAAATACATTCTAAATAAATGCCTACTTCCACATACACAAACTTATTCAAACTTACTTAACTTACTTAAAGTCCATGGAAAATACAGTTATCTATATATAATATAGAATAATCAGAAACATCAAATAAATAAATATATATTTATATATATTAGGGCTGTCGAAGTTGACAAACTCCTTTTAACGGCACTTATTTTTTTAACACGCGATTAATGCACGCACAGTCTGTGCCTTGCCAGCTCCCGTAGTTTCAGGAAGTGGCGCTAAAATAACATTGCAAA
>JAPZDV010000006.1:3515023-3573953 GCA_029814665.1 Acanthurus lineatus | reverse complement strand
CGTCCAGTCTTAAATACCACATGATGGCCAAGGAATTATTATTGTCCTCTCCAGTTTTTCCCAGAGTATAAGAAACAATAAATATCTTGTTAAGTTACATATAGAGCAGGGTAAAAAATTTGCAATTAATTTGCGATTAATCGCGTTAACTCAGGACACTAATGCGATTAATTGCAATTATAAGTGTGAGAGTCAAAAAATTTTAATCGACTGACAGCCCTTATATATATATATATATACACACACACACACACACACACACACACATATATATATGAGAAAAAATATGTTAAGAGAGGAGTTATGCTGCATTCTGTTTCTGCAATAAACAGATGAGGGAGTAATTGAATTGAATTGCACACTAACTATAAGAAGAGGCATGTATGTACATTTGTAAACTCCTCAAGTGCAGAACCTCCACTGGAAATACAAATACATATACATCAATAATTCAATGTGTATTCTTGAAATCAAGCCAAAAGCATTTCTTCATTTCTGCTCCCAGGACTCTCACACTGTAAATAGTTTATCCAGCATCTCTTAGAACAGTTTCCCCTCCTTTTATTTTATGTATTTGTTTTTTCTTTATGGACCCTCTGCACATGTTGAGTTTACATAAGTACATACCTGCGTTTTTTATTGTTAGTGTTAAAATTAATCACTCATTCATCTGGATGTTGCCAGAACAGAATATGCTGTGTTTGTTCTTGTGACTTGAACTTTTCTCAGAACTGTTTGTCAAACTACTTTGCAGTGTTTTTAGATGTTTTGATGTGTATCAGCTGATCTTTTATAACCACCAGGTTCATGGCTCCTATTTAATGGGAGTCACACCCACAAATGTCTCAGTACACTGAAAAAAGCCTAGGGCTGAAACGCCTTCATTTCCCTGTGCTTATGTGCATCATTTAAGTGTTGCATACTTATTTGCACATGCTGACTAATTCATTTGCTAAGTTTGTGATTTGCAGGTTGCACTTATCATACGCCCATGCTTTTGTTTTAATAGAGACAGTAACCAAATGAGCAGCCTGAGTTTCCCACTGGTGTCCACTTTCCCACAGCTAATGAATGTAAGACCATTATTCACTGATGTTGTAGCTCATGTTTGGTTTTTCCAACTCCTATGAAAAACATCTGTCTGGCTCAGGCTGTTTGATGCCTTTACAAGCTTTTCACATTATTTGGCTTTTGTTCCTTTTCCCCAAATACAGCTGCAAAGATTAGTTGATTCATGGATAAGTCGATTATTTGACTTATAGAAAAGTAGTCTGTGAGAATGTGAACAACCGAATAATCATTTAAGTCACTTTTTCAATCAAAGTTTACAATTACTATCTAGTTGCAGCCTTTAAAATATAAAGATTTGCTGCTTTTCTGTGTTTGATTTTAGTTTAAACTGAAAATCTTTGAGTTTTGGATTTCTTGACCAAGAAAAACATTACACAAAAATCTGAAGATGTAACTGTAAGATGGACATTTTTTCAGTTTTTTAATCATGTACTCTGAAACTTTATGACAGAAAAATTGGGAAGCAGAACATCATATCAGTCTTGAGAAAAGAATCTGCAGGCTGCTATTTTTCTCAGCAGCACTCTGGATCAAACTAATGTTTCTGTCCCCTTAGAAACACCTTCCTTAGGTGTGTCTAAATACTGACATTTTACACCTATGGAGAAAATAAGTGGCAGATCAATTAATAATGTAAGTAATGGTTGGCTGCAGTCTTAACATTCTCACTGCCAAACTAAAACCATTAGCCTAAAGTGGCTGAGCTAAGCATTATTAAGTTGCAAAATCAATAACTGATTCCTAATGAGGTGAAGTTTTTTATTTTAATAGATTTTTTAAAACGTTTTTAGCAAAGCCACAAAGTAAAAACACGATTAACATGGGAGTTGCACTTTCCTTTATTGTTACCTTTCAGCGCACAGACAGATGTTAAACATCAGCAGAACACCCACGGGAGCGTGTTTTAAGCTGTTTAACTAAACCATTTAATGTTGATGCACTGCCCCCTTTTCAACAGCTCTGTTATTTTACAATTATCCTGCAGTGATAAGCGGGTGTGAATGGGGAATGGGAGGGATGCGACAGTCAGGAGATGATGAGTGTTCTCAGAGGTCAGAGTCGCTGTTGGTTTGGCTGTGATACGGTTTACCAGGAGAGAGCCGGAGTGTGATGCATTGAGCCAGAGTGGCAGCTGGCCTTTGCCACACAGCACTGATTGCTCCGAGGGACAGGACTGTAAAGGCTGGTTTGATTTGCAGCCCACCCACATAGCAGCACAGCTTGAATGGACCTGACTGAGGGAATGCAAGCTTTCCCTCACTCTTTAACATTTCCCTGCCAGGAGTTAAATTTATTCGGTTATTTACTGTGGTCTACAGTCGAGTTCTATTGCTTTTTCTCCCTCTCTCCTCCTCCTTTCCGCTGGGTGCAGGTGTGTGTGCACTCGACCGAGGAGATGTGCTGGCTTGTCTACAAAGGCTCCGACAATAAACTGGATCAGGAAATTCTGGTTCCACCTTATATTGAGTCCCTCCCCTCACATGGCGGTAAATGCCACAAACCAACCCCCTGACCCACCCACAGCTGCAGGAAAAGCTGATGAAAAGTTATTGCCACATTGTTGTTGTCACCTGCCCGCTGCTTAGCAGAACATTCCTTTTCCTGTAGTCTTCAATTAGCACTAAACTTTAATGATTTGATCAGTTGGACAGGAGGTAGGAAAAACCCGATACAGGATTTGTGTGTGTGTGCATGTGTGTGTGTGTGTCCTGTAGGCGGTTCAGCAGACAAACTTGACTCAGATGACAGTTAATAGGCAACTACAGGACTGTCAGCATTGTGGACCCTCCAGTTGACTCCATTTGAGACGGGACTCTCAAGTCTGCTTTCATGTCATGTGAGGTCACCTTCTTTTGTGTCCCCACCACACATACACACACACACACACACCTCACCTTAAACACACACACACCGTCACAGAGACTCACAGATACCCATGGTCCTCACACCCTCAGGGCCAGAGGAAGGAGACCCAGCAGAGGAAGTGTAAAGGTCTAATGTGAGACTGCTGAGTGACTCTGCAAAGAGCATGGATCAGGTTGCGGGGCCGGCCAGGTCTTCATTGTGAAGAGGAGATGATCTGTCTCTGTGAATGAGTCTTGTCTCCATCAGCAGGGTCCTGTTTGTGCCGTGGACCCCTGGACCTGCCCGTAGGCACTAACCGCAGAATGCACAGTGGAAATTTGAATTCCTTTATAATACAGAGGAATCCCATTCATGTTTTTTTGGCTTGAAAAAAGATCCTGGTTTCAGCGATTCATGAATTTGTTATTTTTCTTCCATGGTCTGACACATTTTGACACATGAACCAGGATGTATAGGTACATTTTTTAGGGTTTAAAAGAGGGAACGGTTGCTAAGGTCATCCCAGCATGTTTGTGTTTTTGTATGGAATTCTTATGCACACTCCCAAATGTGATATCAGTGACACTGTGATACGATTTGTGGAATAAAAGAGAAACGGAAAAGAAAACTTAATAGAAAAATGTACTAAAAATAAATTTTTGGCATAAAATGTATTATGCATTTAATGGTAGATAGCTTAGCAGTAAACACTAAGACATGACAGGAGATTTTTGGTTTTTTATCAAAGCAATCTGGTCTTGGTTTGTAGTAGTATTCTGCAACTACCAGTCATATTCATAATCAATCAATCTGCCAGTTATTTTCTCAATGAATCTAATAATTGTTGTTGTTGGAAAAAGAAACCAAAAACTTGCAAGCTTAGTCACTTGTATTTATACCCCAAAACACCCAGCCCTTTACTATGTTAAAAAAGAAAGAGAAGTAGCAAATCCTAACCCTAAAAAGCTGAAACAAGCTTTCTTTTGGTAAAGTGACTCAAATGATAAATACTAGTTGACTGTAAAAGTTTTTATCAAATGACCAAGTAATTTTTCATCTAATCATTTTAACAGTTTTTATGAGTTTTCATGCCACAATGTCCAAAAAGAAATTTAGTGATATGGAGAAACTATGATCAGGCGAATATGAGTAAAGTCGATTACCATGATGTGTGGCTTTGTCATGTTGCTCTGTCACTGTCATTTTTATCTGCCAGCTGCACAATCATTGTATTATGAGTGAAGTGTTTATGAGATTTCAGTCCTCCTGGTTGCAACGTGCTGGCGTTTACGTGCTTGAGGCTAACTGGTCTGGCCTGTCAAATTGTCAAGGAGGTGTGTGGGAAGATTGACAATTTTCTATCTGTCAGTGATGAGTTAGGCCAGTGTCCAGAGCCACTGCGTTAGCCACCATCTCAGAAAACAAAGGAGAGTCAGAGATAAATCTACCCTTCAAGACAAGACAAGGACAGAAAGAGGAATGTTTTGATGGGGCCTAGAAGAAAGGACTCCGTAGTAAAGAGGGTGACCCCGTAAGAAAAGGGATTGAAATAAATATTCCATGAGGAAATAACTCAGGGAGCTCCCTGGAACTGACCCCAGACTGGTTTAGTCATTTGCTGGAGGCCAAAAGAAAGCAAAAAAACAAGGAAGGCACACTCTCTGTCAGGGACATACCTTTTCTCCTCCACAGTGCTCAGTATTCAGACTCTCTGTTTGTGATGAGTCCTAGCCAGTGATAGTAAAATGAAAAAATGCATGCAAGACTAAAGTACAGTCTGGTTTGTCTGTGATTAAATTGAGAGGTCTCTGTCTCTCTGTCCCCGCCAAGGATCTGCAGAAAAACAGCAATGTTTGTCTCCAGACCCAGAGAGCTTCCAGGTTAGGAGGAAGAGGCAGAGAGGCATGGCAGAGGTGGATGAGCTGCTGCTGCTGCCGCTGCCGCCATGGGTTGTTGTACCCAACCCTCCTCATCAAGGTCTCTCTCATTGTGGGCCAGGAGTTAAGCGGTGCCCACTTGTGGCATCGGCAGGCCCCTAAATCACAGACAGACTGTCCATGCTGAGCAGATTTATCTAGCTGGTACAAGAATACACCAGCAGACCTGCTCAAACAGGCAGCACAAGTACCAATTTAAAAGCTTCTCGCTGATATGGCAGCGCAACAGTGATGACAGGCCACACTCTGCTACAAACCCCCCCTACCTTCCATCCCACAGAATACAGAGGGAGAGCAGAAGACCTCTGAAAGACCTCAGAAGTAGGAAGTATTGCCGCTTCGGTAAAATGACGACTTGTTGGCATGATTCTGGTTTAAGAACCTTTGAGTTATAATTTGCTAGATATGTTTTTAATTAGAAATGAGGCCTAATTATATGTCATTTACTGCATAGTGGATTTGTTCTCTTGAACATATTCTGGATGTTATTCAATCTCAATAGTTTTTTTTTTTTGCACTGGCGTCTGGACAGGCGTGCAGCATGTGAATGTTGCAGAGTCCATTCACAAGCCTGCGTGCTGATGTCCTCAGACGTGCTGTGATGGCATGGCTCTGTGAAAATGGCAGAGAACAGCAGCAGCGTTGGCTCAGCTTTACTGTGTTAATGTCTGCATGTGTGCTGTATACATAGTGTTACCAAATATGACAAGTGATTTATTTGTATATACACCACATAGACTTTTATGAGTGTATATATGGATATGTTGAGTGTTTTGTGGTAGCGGTGTTTAGTGGGTGCTGTCATGGAGCAGGAATATGTTACCTTCTACATTAAGAATTTGAGACTTCTGTCACTAAAGATAAGCACTATTTTTCACAGTAATAGGTCTGACTCTTTGAGGATCCTTCAATCCTTCCTTCACTTCAACTCAGCTTGCTTATAGAGAGCTCACTGAAATGCTACAAATCTAGTCTTGCTCAATAGTTTTACAGTTCAGTTCACTCCAGTTATCTAGACAACAACTGACAACAAAAAAATACAGTCTATTTTATAACATGTTATTTCATTTACTTGTTTCAAGTTGCCTTTAACAGGCATCATGATGTTGACAAAGGGAAACAGGACAGGTAGGGCTGAAAAGCATAGTTATATTTTAGGCAGCAGCAGCTAAAAGGTTTGGGATAATAACAGTAGAAGAGTTTTGGGAAACTGTGGATGTATGGATAGGAAAGAAACCAAGTGATATACTTGGGAGGGAGGGCAGTGGCGACCTACAGATTAGAGAAGCAAGTTTGTAACCGTTTCATTGCTTATTACTGAGCAAGAGATGTGACTCTCAGCTGTTCAGTGTAGCTGATTCGTGCTGAACAGATCAGACTAAGCAGACGGAGCAGCTTCTGGCTGCTTTACAGTAAACCTTAAAAAAAAGTTCACTTTCTCAGGAAAAATGGATGACAGAAGTGTGCTATGAAAGGTTATACTCAGTTACAAACACCATTAGGACAGCAGCTAGCCAGGATTTTGGTTACAACATGAGATGAGATTATTGAAAAAAACACAAAAAACATCAAACATGTTTATGTATTTATGTTTTTGTTTTAGTTTACTAACACACCTTTTTCAGAAATTTATGTCAAGTTTCTGCACTTTTTTTTAAAGCAGTTATTAAAATGTTGGTAAAATGAGCGTTTGTTTTTAAAATAAATGTTTATTTTTATTGTTGTTGTTTTTCCATTTTTCCTGCTGTTGAAAGCAAACCAAACCATGACTCCAAAAGCACAATCTGTGTTGAACCTCAGCTTCGCAAATGTGTACACTCCTGGTTAAGAGTGGTTTTGATGTACCACTCCTTCGTTTCCACAGTCCTTCTCTTGCTCACTCTCTCTCACTCTCTCTCTCAGACACACACACACACACACACACACACACACAGTGGTTGTTGGAGAGAGTGGTGTTCCAAAGGGCAGCAATGTTTACCTGCCCACTTGAGTGGATTCCTCAGCCGGCTGGCTCAGACGCTGAGGTAGATTCTCCGGTGCCTGCGTGTCTACTGTCTGCAGAGGAGACATTCTTAGTCTGATATCACTGCCGCACGCCCAACAAAGATGCTGAAAGGCCATACTGACGCAGGGCAAAGAGGAGGGTTGTGAGGAAGCAGTAAAGAGAGCAGATAGATGGCTTCTGCACATGAGAACTCACTATCATCAGCGAGGCCGGAAGCCTTGAAGTGTCGTGCATGCAGAGGGAGAGCAGGTGTGAGTGTCTGTATATGTTTGTGTGTGTGTGTGTGTGCGGATGTGCTGTATGTGACTGCCAAGGCATGTGCGTGGGTGCATATGTGCGCGCGATGTGTTGAAGAGAGTGCATCTGTGTTTGAGTAATAAATAGTAGTGTAAGTTCCGGCCTGGCGGACATGGAGCAGGGCTGAAAATGCACACACACTGTACATGCTGTGTGTGGAGGTTGTGTTTATGTCAGCGGCCAAACAAAGCAGAACTTACTGACTTACTGGTCACAAGTTAAAATCATGCTTCCTTGGTTAAACACAGCGGTATGTCACATGTGTGCGTGTGTGTGTTGATGTGTGTGTGTGTGATGGGGAGATGAAGCGACTTCAAAGCGGCGTTGCAGCATTCTCTCAGCCCAGCCTGTTTACACTGCTCAGTGGAGTCTGCATTCCTCTGTCTCATTTTTCCATGGCATTCCACGAGGAGCTCCCTGCTACTGGCTGCGTGCCCACGCCTCAGCGTCATTTACCCTAACACCCCTCCCCATATAGTGCACGCATACTTTTGCACACACAACTGTGCACTCCATTTGGCCGTTAAAACAGGACAGGACCCAGCTGGCACCGAAGCATGCAGCACCAACCAGCAGGGCATCCTTAGAGGAAAGGAAGGGAGGAAAAAAAAACGGAGGAGGTGAAGGAAGGGAAGGATCACATGCACCAAAGCACCGCAGGAGGGCAGGAGATTTAGTCTCCCAGCCTTCTAACCCCCACCCCCACCCACCCATCCATTGACGGCCTCAGGTGGATATCCAGACACACAAATGTCAGTCGGACAGAAACATCTGCGCTGGTCCGTCTTGAAAAGCTCTCAGCACATTCCCTGACCGTAAATCAGGCTGCTTCAACGCCTGCCTTAGAGCCAAAGTGAAATATAGCAGCAAAAAAGAAAACAATTATGCTGCCAATTACAAGGTGTGTTGCAGGCAGTTGGTGGCCACATCAGAGCAGCTCTCTGCTGATGTTTTTGGGACTATTTACAAGCAGGGTTGCTAAGGATGCAGCATGTGCGTACGTATGTGTGTGTGTGTGTGTGTGTGTGCCCGGACAATATGGTCTCATAAACATTTGCAAAGAGCAAAAATAACATGGAGAAGCCCTTTACTTAGGTTGTGTTTACTTGCTCTTCGCCTTTATGACTGCATTTCTCCGACATCGGCCACAGGTGATTATGGGATTCCCTGTGGCGTGGAGGGGAGGGATGGTGGCAGACGGTGACATCTGCGGAGAAGTATGTCACTTGTTTTCCTTTTTTTTTCATTTCCACAAGATCCTCCCCTGGATTTAATTAGAGATCTTCCATGACAGAATAGTAGGTAACGACAGCTGCACTGGAAAAATATTCATCTGAGAGAGAGCGCTTTTATGGAGTTTTTAATTCTAAAATCCTTTTTATTCACTTGGGAGACCTTTCTAAGAAGTTATTTTCTCTCTTTTGTTTTATGGCAGATTTTTCTTTCTTTCTAGGAAAAAAGATTTAAGACTTAGCATGCAACTACATGACTTGTTAGTATGGAAAATTTTTGCATAATATAATAAGAGTGCAGATGTTAGAAGAATCATCTGTAAGGAAAGAGGAAGTCGTTGGGTTGTGTTTTTTTGCCTGTCGTTTGTTTGGAGCAGATGGGAGGATGGGGATGCCTCAGAGGGTATTCCAGGGAAATGATTTACGACTTCAGTTCTAATCTGAATAACTGAGCTTTACGTTTCTCCTCCTATAGTTTATTCACATTTGAACTGTGTTCAGCAAGCAACAGGTGAACCGCGTCTGCTGCCAACTCAAAGACAAGATGGAAAACAATATGATCTGTTTTGCAGAGCCACCACCAGAGTTAGATTTCAGTCAAAAGCACATGTATATATAATGTGCACTCTTATAAATCAATTTAAAAAGCAGTACTTCACATTGTGAAACAACAAAATGATAATTAAAAAAAGCATTTGTGAAAGTGAGTTAACAACACTTTGTCACAAGCAGTTTAAAATAATTGAAATATGTGGAAGAATGACATGCAAAGAGCTAATGTTAATAATAGTTTTTTTTAGTTTTTAAAGGGAGTTATGTTGTTAAACTTCCTCATCAGGCTGTTCCCGACCTCACGTGGGGCTTTATGAACAAATTAGGGCTCATCTGCTGCATATGTCACTGTACACTGGCATTCGCTTTCAGCCCTCAAGCTGCATTTAGGGCTTTAAGCTTTATGAGGTTGACTGGAAGAGCACTTGGAAAGCGTTAGCAGTTAGAAGAAGAGGGAGAAAATGGTTCCCTCTCATGTGCCGTAATAAAGTTTGACCCCTCATTAAAAACAGCATATTGCAGCAGAGGAGACATGTCGGTGGGTGGGTTTAGGGGGGCAATGTGGTATTGTATTTCCTAATGAAAGAGGGATGTTGAAAGCAGCCCCAGCGGCCTACTGTTTGTTTTTTTATTTTATTTTATGTGCAAGTGTGTAAAAAGGGCACCTGTCTCTCGTTAAAGAGAACCATTATGAAACCGTCCTCTTGTGTCACCGTCCTTACTTCCTGTCAAAAACTGCACCAGTTGCTAAATATGAGCATTTCCTGAAAAGCTATAGCATCAGTTTGTGATAAAATCAGCCTTTCTTCGTTGGGGGTGAGTGCATGTGTTTGTAGTGTAGTGATGGTAGTGTTGGTCGCTCTGTTGGTTGGTCCACCCATAGACAGTATATAAAATATGTGACAGAGCGGCATGATGTCACTCATTGGTCTGTGGGCCATCATTTTAGAGCCTCGAATTTGGCATCATGGCTGTCGTCATCGTGCTTTTATGGAGCCATAAGTGAGCATATTTGGGCGAAAGGGTGGAGCCCCTTTGTTATTATGTGATGCTGTCAAGCTGTAGTCAACTCCTTTTGTCTCAAACAGGAAAATTATACAGAAAACATTTTGTGCCAGGCACTAAAGATGTGTATTTCTGCTGTAAATGTATTTTTAACATGGGGCTCATGTGAATTGACTCGCATTTGAAGTTAAACTCAAGTGGATGAACTACAGTATTCATCACTTTAATGCTGGCTTAGTTTTTCAGCCCTGGAGGCAGCTTCCCTTGCTCACCAGCTCAGTTTGCACTGAAATGTCTCTAACTATTTGCTGGATTAATGTGGCAGTTTCTACAGACATTCATGGTCCCCTGAGGATGAGGTTGACATTTATATTTGTCAGTGAAATTATCAGATCAATCACCATTTAATTTGGTACAGATATACATATCTTTCCTTAATAATGAACTGTGATAACTTTTTAGATTATGTAAAATTCCTAGAATATAATTGGCTCTCAAATTACTAACTCAATTCTCCTGACTTATTATTACTGAGAAATGTGAATGAGTTCGTGCACTTTGTTTTTTTAAATAGATGCAATTTAACAATTAGCAATCACAAGCCTTGGAAAACCCAAGAAACCACAGATTGGTGACCTCAAAAGATTCAAGATTAAAGTAAATCAAAAGCTCATCATTTACAGACAGACAGACAGCTCTCCCTCCTGTGTCTTTGTCTTGTATTTCCTTTTGTGACCACCCTTCCCCAGTCTTCCAGCTAATCCTCTTTCACATACCTGACTTAAGTTCTTAATGGTGAGTGACTGACACATTGAAAAGTGTGGGTTTTCTCTCTGACTGGTGTTGTGGAACCTGAGAGAGTTCGAGAGTCGTCCTGCAGTCCAGGGATGGGCCGGAGGAAGCCTGGAGGACGTGTGGATGTGGCCTCTGTGTCTGCAGGGAAGAGGGATCACTGCAATACTAACAAACTGCTGGGTTACCAAGCCACTGACTTGTTATGACAGGGAAGTGCTGTGTTTATGTTTAACTCAGAGCTTTGAAATGTATAGTGTAGCGCTGGCCTGAGGCTGATGGAGTGGCCCTCGTTGTTGGTGATGTGTGAGTGTTTCTGCGTGTATATATGCAAGCATGTGCGTTCATGTAAGACCATAGAACCTGTGCAGGAAGAGTGGAGGAGACACTGGGATCCAGCTTTAGGCTTTTTCCATGGTGATCCCAGTGCAGCTAGCACACTTAGCCTGTTGAGTGACTCTAAGTGTGTTGTCACCACATGCACACACGCACACAGCAAGTGGAGCGAACAGACTTATTTCTTGTTTGACACCAACAAACTGATTAAAATATGGGACTACTGGCTCTCTCAAACTTTTGTCAGATAATCTCCAAAAATTTAGAAGCCAGTATCACACATTCAGACCCAGTAAAACAGCATTGCATGCAGCATTAGATCCTCCAGCAGAGGTCTATTGGTGAATCCTTGGGTGAGACTAAAAACCTGCTGCAGACAGACAGGCTCTGTTTCATTTGTGAAAATGCTCTGTAAAATCTACTGTTTTTTGGGAAGTCCTTTTTCATGAATGCTCCAGGTTTTTCAGTTTTTTACTTTATTTTTACTATTAATCGTAGCAGCTATAATAATGATGAAACTGTGATCAAACTGTCACAACACACACATTCCTGTGTCCTCATGTTTAATTCCCCTCAGCTGATCAGCTGAACAGTATTGACTTTATTATGCTTGTTGCAACAGCCATAGATTTCCATGAAATGACTTAAAAATGCCATATTCGTCTTCTTTTGCTGAATGAATCTTCCAAGAAGTTACATTTAAAGTTCTTGAAGTTTCAGTGGCTGTCCGTTTGCTGTATATGGGTGTTGTCACACTTTAGGCTCAATACAAATACAGGCTCAGAGGTGCTTAAAGGGTGTGTCCCTCTGACTGTCCATTCATTCTTTAATCTAAAACCCAAATCCTGTTTGACTGTCTTTGCAAAGTGTGTTTGTCAAACACTCAGTACATTTGCTATCAAAAGCTGTAACAGAAGAACTGAAGAGACATAAGAGTTAAAAACACATCCTAAGTGCATATGAGACAAATTAAGATTTAAAGCTGCTTTCACACAGGGCATTGTAACTCCCACAGAGATCCAAAATCCAGTATTTTTAATGACTTTGGTCATGCCCGAATGAAAATCTGCTGCACCGATCAAAGCACAGGTGCAGCCTGCAGCACAAAGTTCATCCCAGTTCAACTTTTGTGATGCATGTTACAATGAAAACCTTGCAAAAAAAGTTACAAAAGCACACACATAGAAACACAATAAAAACCAAGAAAAAAAGTATCCACACACAATTTAATGCTTCTATAAAAATGTAATGCTGCATCTCCATGTGACGCTTTGGGTCTAAGCCTTCTTTAGATGTGAAACAAATGCAGAGTATCACCTAGCAAATATCTGTCCAAAGGGGGTCACCTGACAAGTCAGGTAACTACAAAATGTTAAACCAAAATAGGGCAATAAAAAAGATAGTAAACTTTATTTATTTTAATTAATATGTCCAATGAACCTTGTGAATATAGGGATATAAAATATATTCTAAATCACCTCTCAAATAAATGGAAAGGTATAAGAATTACTGTGTTAGCAAACCCTGTAAAAATGCACAGAATTCTCATGACATTTTGACACTCCACATCATCTGTCAGGTCAGAGATGAATGAATTCTCGTAGATTTAAAAGAAGGAAGGCAGGATGTAAGTATGTAGGCAGAGAAAAATAAGCAAAAGATTGATTTCAATAAGCAGGAATCAAATCATTTCAGCATGTTGCTGCATCAGAAAAAACACTGGCATCCTACCAGTACAAGAACTCAGAAACTTTCTTTAAAGACAACATTCGAGCTCTCTCCTCAGCCTCCTTTCTTGAAGCCAACTCCTCTTCCCTCTCCAGGTTCTTTCTTCTCTCCTGTCTAATCCCTTTTATAGAACAGAGAGACAGTCTGACGGGCCTGGAGTTGGGGGGAAGCACTGCTACTTAAAGAAAGCGCCTGGGCAAATTTAGGGCTGGCGGTAATTATTTGGGCCTCATTATGGGATCACATTTCCCCAAGTCATTCTCTGTGGTAACCGTTACTGGATATGGGGCTGACACTGTCAATAAAAGCTGGGCGAAAGATGACACGCCTTTTGTTTTGACAGGGCCAAAGCGGTAATGCGTCTTGTTCGTTTGCATTTGCAAAGAGAGATGAGGCGAGGGCCTTCGGAGCCCACTTTTCCAGATGCTCTGACAGAGACGGCCCCTCCGCTCTGCTTCTCTGGCACTGGCCAACCCGGCGTCACTCTCATATCAGTTTTTTATGTAAATCTACTTAGTGCAGGGTCATGAGATTCGAGGCTGTTTGATTTAGGAGTGCGGTATGAGGGGTGTGTATCTGTTTCATCTATGGCACTGAGAGCCGGACCACAGTGTGTGTGTGTAGAAGTGTATGTTGATTATTGGTCCAAGGACAGATATGACATTTGACTAAACGGCTCGGTGCCTTGGCTTTCAGCGCCATCCCTGAAGTAACCGCTCAGGCTTCGACACACACTCCTGCGCTGAGCTACTCGCTCCCTGCCAGGACCACAGAGGGACTTTTTGCACCCGTGGACAGCCTGTCCTGTCACCACAGGTCCCCTCTTCCCTTAACGAACACACACGCAGAGCCAAATGGAAGCAGGGATCCACAGTAAATGTTGCCCAGTAACCCGGGCAACTAGACTCAGATCTTTTGACTATTACATGCGGTCTCGTTGCTCTTTTTGGCAACCACTTAAAACAAACATTGGCCCTCGCAGAAGAATCGTCTGCCAAGTTGAATAAGAGAAAGCTTTGATTTACACCTCCAGAGACAGACATAGAACCTGAATAAAACTCATTCAGGATGGGTGAGGCTAAATCACTTTTTGAAGCTCTGTGTGTGCGTCTCTGTGGGAGGGAATCAAAACAGAAATATACTTTTGCAGTACTGTTGTTTTATTCCAATAAAACTTTGACACTTTGACCAATTATGTAAAATATAGGGGCCATTCTGTTAACTTTGGCCAGCAAAAGCTGAAGTCTGATCCTACAGCTAAGCTGTTTCTCACTTCACCAGCATGCAAAGAAGATTTTGATCTTTTATATGTGTGTGTGCACTGTAATAAGAACTCCAGTATACTTGTGGGGTCAGGCAGCTTGGTGGGAACCACAATACTAGACTCCAGGAGTTTCAATGGGTGTCTGAGGGATAAAGGTTGTGGTAGTTTAGGTTAGTGTAAAGAACAAGGGAATGCATTTGGCCAGCAAGGAGTCCCCACAAGGATGATTGTTCAAGGATATATGCATGTGGGTTTGTGCTCGTGTGTGTGTATGCATGAGCACAGAACAGGTGTGTGTTTAATGGTGGAGTTTCAAGTGTGTGCAAGAGACAAAGAGATTTCATTATATCTAGATCCCAGACAGCTGAGTCACTGGCAGAAGAAGTGGGTCAGAAAGAGCTCAGGCGAGAAATGCTATGTGTATGTATTAGGTGTGTGTGTGTGTGTGTGTGTGAGTGCCTGGGAGCTTGCATGTGGAGGGTTGATTGAATTCTTCCCTGATACGCACCAACCTGGCAGGCTTTCCAGGCCCCAGGGGCAGAGCTGCAGTGAAAAAGCCTTTTGCTTTCCTCACTCTCGGGCTTGATTTTTTAATGTATAATGGAATAATCACACACTAATATGTTGCTTTCATCTCCCACTTAAACAATCTGCTTCATTTAGATAATTTCACATGTTTGCATTTCATCCAACAGTTCTTAACCCTCTGACCTGAGCAGCTGGTAGTTGAGTGCTGGAGCTTGATGAGAGGTGCGAGCTCGTTCTGCTTCCGTCTTGTGACACACACTAACATAACTGCCCAGGCCTGGTTCCCTGCTGGCAGCAGATGAACTGGAAAGCTCTCTTGCTGATTATTGGCAGATGAAAAAAGAAGATCCAGTGCTAAGCTAAGCGAGTGGAAAAGAAAATATTATTGACTTCTTACCGCAGCTACTATTTATTCTCCCCTTTTTCTGTCCATGTATTTGTTTTTGAGGCTGTTAGATTCTTGCCTTAGAATATTTTTGGGGTAGCCTTTGATTGAGCTGGAAAGGAATGCCTTTAATCGTGGCTACAAAGGAGCCGAGGGACACGTCCCCATCAGTTTTGCAACAGACCTAGAAAGATGAGGAGGAGGAGGCGGAACGGAGGAGTGAGCATTGTTAACAGTCTGTGGGGAACTGTTTGCGTGCCCTGTGGTTTCTAGTCCCTGTGAAATGGAGACTCAGTGATTTGGTTTCCCAGGCCCCTTTTTCTCAGGGCCATACAAAAACCATGCACCAATGAAGACGTTTCAGTCTGTCCTGGTTGCCATTTATAGTCCAGTGGCAACATGTCTCTAAGTGGTGGATGGCACCCATGGTGGCACATGGAGAGTGTTCACAGCCATCTGATTCTAAGTGGTGTGGGCATATCTAAAATAGAAGATAATGCTTAGTTTTGACAACGATGCAAAACATAGACACTGTGACCATAGGTGGTTGCCCTCAGTGCCTCAGAGAGCCGCAGGAAACTAAAACCAGACGGTCCTCCTGAGCCTGTTTGGCTCAGCTTTGGGATTATTATCTGCTTTATTAGCTTCGCACAGCCCCGTGCGTCAAGATGTTTGACCTTACAACAGCATCCAAACATAAGGGAGTCAGCCTGAAGGTTCAAATTAGTATTTTAATTTCACGTTAAAATCTGATTCTTCCTGCTGGAAGTTGAGGTCATGGCATCAGTGGCGTGGTGTCATTAAAGGATTTTATTCTATTTTCTTTCCTTTTTTTGTTGAGGGCCAAGTTCAACTCTAGGCCTCTAATTTGGGCCTAGTAAATGTAGACTGTTAGAGGCAGCTGGCGATGCAGCGTGCAGGCCAGGCCAGGGGTTCATGCTGTCCTGCTGCCCGCCTTCCTCAACGGGGGCTGCCACTCATGCGGCATGCAAGGGTCTGAAAACATCATGCAGGGCAGGAGCTTCAATCAAGATGATTTATTTTTCTGCTTCAGTTTCAACTCTGAATATGGAGAGTTGTTTGGATGTGTTTGTAGGGCGTTCTAGTCCCTTTGAGGTCATATCAACCTGTATTTAAGAATCTATGGCAGTGGTTTCCAACCTTTGTATCGAATGTACCGCCACATCCGTATCTCATGATCTCATGTACTCCTTCACTGACAGAACCGGTCATATTTCAAATGAGTGGATGCTAAAAGTGTAACAATATTTTTCCCATGCAGTTCTCAGTGTTTAGGTCAATAAAGTCAAGTTTGTGAAATTTCAAACAATGCTGAGAGTTCATATCGGAAGGAAATCATTAATCTTGCAAAATCTGGCAAAGAGAACAACCAACTACCCAACATCAGCAAAACCAGTGAGCTGATGGTTGATTTCAGAGAAAAAGAAGGCAAAGACACACATCACTGTCTACATATATACTTTATATAAGCTCATTAATTTTTTGTTACATGGTTTTAACTGTTAACTGTCATGAGATAATGGCCTTTAACTGTCAATTAGGCCTAAAACAAAGCATGGAAAACACTGTGTATTATTATGTGGATCTTTCAATGTAAAAAACCTAATGTCACATAAATTGGTCTTATTTTGTTTAAATTACTTAGCAATCTTAAGAATTGTTGCTGATGGTGAATTACAGAACCTTCTGAAGACTCACAAAGGATGTGGAGATACAGGAGTGTTGAGTCAGTCAGAGCTGGACACACTCAACTCCTGTGTTCAGCTGCAGCACCACCAAACACACTGGAGTGTGCAGGTTCTTTAAACACGATGCTGTGTACCCGTGCTCCCCTTTATATCTAATTAACACTCCACTTAGGAAAGATTCCTCTATCATCCTGTAAGTGTCTCATAAAGGGGTTGAGCTCTGACCCTTTTTCCTGTGGTACAAACACTCTCAGTAAGACTTTGTGCCTGTTGGCTGGTATTTTTATGTGGTACCACTTTTTTTGTTTTTGAGCCTGTCATTTGCTGCATTCACCACATGTTGACACAGCTTTTTCTGATTTATAACTCTCCCATTTTGTCCATTAAATGAACGTCTTCCTTTTTGTTTTACCCCTTAAAAGAACTTAAATTTAAAACTGGGAATAATTTCATTCTTCAGCTTTTCTGTGCAGTCAGTACAGGAGAATCAAAAATAGGGGCATTTCACTGACTATATATAGATAACTGAGTGTTGTGAGGTAAAGGTAAAAACTGATGTAGTATGTGTGTGGTGTGTCATAGATCTTAATAAACTTTGTGTTTCATCCGTACGCAAACTTTTAATGTGAATCCTAGACACAAGTTCAGTAAATTAGGCCCCAGGGAAGGAAGGCTCTGCAGCAGGTGATTAAAATGCTCAAAACATTGTTGGCACCCATTTACTGAGCATCAGTGATGCCAGAAACCAAAGGATACAACAAGACTACACCCACCCAATCTCCAGAATGTTCACTCTTAAGCCATATTTTCTTTTTAAATTAGCTTAGCTACTCTTTAGTCATATAATAAACTGGTAACTGCAGAACTCCCCTCTGGGGTACAAGTACCCTAAGCTAGTTATCTGTCTGTAGGTCATCATAAGTGTTGATTTTACCTCCATGCTCCACCTCAGTCCCCCAAGTCTGCTTTCTTTCCCCTCCCTCTCCTTCTGACAGACATGCACCAGCCCTTTGCAGCACATTACGTCAATTCCCTTAGACTGGGGTGCCAGCTGTTGATGTCACCCTTGGGTCTTTTTAATTTAGTGATTTCCGCTGGGTGAGATGGGGGGGGGCCCATGATCTCAGCCCAAAGCCACATGAAGAGGCCCACCAGGGCAGAACCAGGCTGGGAAGGG
Organism: Acanthurus lineatus; assembly: GCA_029814665.1. Classification (NCBI taxonomy): domain Eukaryota; kingdom Metazoa; phylum Chordata; class Actinopteri; order Acanthuriformes; family Acanthuridae; genus Acanthurus; species Acanthurus lineatus. The sequence goes on along the minus strand of JAPZDV010000006.1, from coordinate 3,556,090 downwards.
TCTAGCAGGGCAGGGTGGGACTAGTTTGTTTGGGTGTGGGTGTGGGTGAGCGCTGGGACCAGGCACAGCAGGGTGATCTGTGAGGAGGACGGATCTGAGACTGATCTAGGAGCGCTCTGTCGGTGCCCTTATTGATGTCATGTGAGCAAATTAGTGATGCGTGGGGGTGTTTCAGGGGCAGTTCACTCCCTTCTGGACTGCCATGCAACTCCTCCCATGACAGCATGTCTATGACTTGCAAACACAGCTTCTATCCTCTGAGCTCTTAAATGCAACCTTTCATCAAGTACGAATTTCCTCCCTCTTAGAGGGGATCAAATGTTCCTACCAGAGAATATCTGGTTCTTTGGTGCTCAGGGCTTTGAGTGGGAGTGATGATCGCCATCCGTGTCATCGATTTTACAGGGTTCTAAAGTTTTTCCCCTTGATATCAACTGGGTACAGTGTGGAAAGGAAACGCCTTAATTTAACGCTTTACAGGCTTCTATCAAGAACTTTGTCTGATGGTGTGAAACACAGCTTTAGGACATCTGACTAGATTGTCTTTTAAAAAGCTTGTCTAAGTCATTTTGGTTTGATCTTGATGTCCTTGTTCCTGTCACAGTGTGACACATTGTAGGTTATAAGTTGTGTTTTTTGTCTGTGTTTATGGGATACGCTGTCTATTTTTACTGTACAAACATTGAACAGACATGTCAGTGTTATCTGCCTCTTAAGTCTTATTAGTTTCTAGATCACCTCCTAAATGGAGTAAAAGGATCAGAATCATTTCAAGTTAGGTTGGAAAACACCGCAATTTAATAAAAAAAGATTTTTTTGCAACACTGGTTTAAATTTTAGAGATTTGTATTTGACACAGGAGCGCAACTGCTTTCCAACAGAGCAGCAAATCTATTCCAAACATTTATGATACAGGACATTGATCCATACAATTTATTTAATGTAAATTATCCTTTGTTATAATATCATTATCATCATTGGAGGATGAATGTCTTCATTCTTTACTACAAATGTTTGAATATGTCCTCTTCTATATGTACATGTGCTTAATCTCAGGGCTGCAGATGTTTGTGTAACTGGACATTCGTGCTTCTCACACTTTTAATGAGTGCTGCACATTTGAAACCATGCAGCTGACATTGTAAAAAATATATTCCTTTAATATTTCAACCAAAACAATAATCCCACTCAAGACATCTACATTGTTTTAAATTCCATAATGTTATAACTGATTACTTTCTTTCTCTCTCACTTTTTTTTCTTTGCAGTATCACCCTCTGTCTCTGTGCAACACAAGTGAGGATGAGCGACAAGACAGCGACTTTATCACCATTGTCAAACTGGAGCACAGGGTACCCCGCTGTCTGCCGCTGCTCGATAAGGTACAGTCACACACACACACTCACATACAGTATATGTGCTGTTTCAAGTGCTTCATACTCACATTCCCTTGTGCGACCCCTTCCCATTCTCAGACATGGCAGCCAGCAGATAAAGCATCGTGCCATGTTGTTCGCTCTCCAGCACCTCTTCCGATCTTGGATTTAGACTTTAAAGAGAAGATGGTTTTAGAGGGAATTATTTGGCAGGAGCTTAATGTTTTGTTCGGGACAGTGATCTTTCAGAGTGCGGGCTTGGAAGGGAGGGGGTGGGGGGGCTTAGCTCAGCGCTGCTATGTAGCAAGTGGCAGTGAGCCCTGGCTTTGGATGTAAGGCTTTCAAGCCCCAGCTGTCATTGGTCCGATCCCAGCCAGCCAGAACCAGACACTCGGTGTTCTCCATTTCTGCTTCCCTCTAATATGAACGCAGCCTGAGCTCCATAGATTCCACCCACAATGGTTCAAATGTATGTGCAACTGCTATAGAGTTGACCTAAATCTCCCATGTGTTTAAATATTCTAGCATACACACACTGGCTGGCATATTCTGAGTTAAAAGTAGTGTGATTTAAAACTGTTGCTATTTTTTCCTCGTTTTTCAAGTGGTGACAAATTAGCAGGCAGGAGTATAGTTAGGCGACTGCCTTTTTTTAGCCTGTGTTTTCTTTTCCCCTAATTTAAAGCCATGTTTAGGAGCTCGCCCGCCGTGGCGACGATGTAGAGACATTCCCACACATCCCCGCTCCTTTCTTCTTCCTCCTGTTGCTCCTTCAGTGGGAACCAAACCAGGCAGGCCAAAGCCAGGCGGGGGGGAAGAGGGGTGTCACTCAAGACTGACTCCAGAAAACAGTTCTGATTAAAGCCTTAATGGCAACACTGTGCCGTCCCGTAAACAAAACAGGGTCTCTCCCTCATGCAAAAGCCCCTTTGGACAAAAGGCTGTTGCTTCCGAGTGCTTTCTCCCTCCCTCCAGATCGCCTTTGAAATCAGGAGAGACGTGAAGGAGGGGAGGGAGGGAGGCGAGAGGCAGGGAGGAGAGGGGGGTCTTTCTTGTTGTTTTGGTTGTCTGGAAAGTATGTGTTGCAATAAACTCCACTCCAGCCACCTGCATCCTCACTTCCTTAGCGAGATTCAAAGCTTTTGGCCGTGGTGGATTTATTGGGGATTCATCGCGCAGCTGTTGAGGAGTTTGCTCTCAGCCTTTTGAAGAGGATGAATCAGACGGACGGGGATGCGCAGCGCTGGGTCAGCCGCTGGTCTCTGGATGGGACTTGTTTACAGTTTAGTCTGACTGTAACCCGCCCCTCTGATCTATAGATATTCTGACAGCCACAGAGGGTTCATGTTGCACCACACACACTCAGAATAGACTGTAAACCAAACAAAGCGAGGCTGAAAACCTTGATGGATAAGGTTTCATTGTTGTCCTTTGTTTTTATTTTGGTTTTCAGAGGCTCCTATCATGAACAAGGCAGATTGCCTTGCTGATTTGCAGTGATTTGTATGTTCTCTCAAAAACTCTTTCACTGAACGGACCTCACAGTATTTATAAACAACTTGAACAGCTAAGCTTTATCTCCCAGGATGTCTTCGCTGTTCTTCAAAACATTATTTCAACAGCACAGGACATCTTCAGATTACAGTATCAAATATGTCAAACACTCTTAATAATGCCTTCCTTAAATAAGAGGTGGTGCATCAGAGTTCCTCCTATCGCCCTCTCCTGGTTCACTCTGCAACTGCCACCACCTCTCACCCACTTTTCAAGATCTGTATGAAATGGGCAATTTTCTTCAGCTGAAGTTCTGCTGCCTCAGTTAAACTCAAAGATTAAACTTTTTTTATGGCTATAATGCTGTAAATTTTATATGGATATTATCCATCACACAGTCTGAATAAAGTTGAATTTTAACGCAGTTTAAATTTTGTTTCCATTACATTAAGAAAATTGAGCATTTTGTCTGAATTAGTGCATGTTATATTATTTTGCTTGCAGCTCATTGAGGTTAGTGTTTTTTCTCATGACAAGTATAATTCAAACGGCTCCACTCTTTTTACTTTGTGTGATGGTGCTCCGCTGCATTCACTTTGCGGGTTTCTTTACACATATTGCAAAGTAAACTTTAAAAAAAGATCTCCAGAAAATTCTAAAACCAGAAGTGTCCAGAAAGTATGCAAATCTACCACTTGCACATTTATTTCCCATCAATCTCTGTCTCAGAAACAGCTCTCTCTCTGTGCAGCTGCCGGGATCAAAACCCTCCACTGCTCCAGTGGTTTTGCATCATTACACAACACAACACATGCAGTCTTCTCGTGTGGCTTTCTCTGCCAGCATGTTGTGCTAGAAGCGATCCATCTTCTTTCCACTAGCCAGCCTGCCTTTTTTCTGTTTACACTTAAGCTCTGGAAAGGCTCTCAAGCTAAGTCACAGAGCAACACATGACTCAACGAGAAAAGGCAAAGTGGCGGTGCCAGCATTGCTACTCAAACTCCACACCGGGCTTATGAGGTCCTGAATAAATGCTGTAATCTTTGCTTTCTCCCACTCAAACTGCTGCTCTGTGAGTCACCATCAATAAGAATGCAGGGTTTTGTGAAAACAGCTTTTACAGTGATTGAGTCTTTGGCCCGTGTCTGAACTTGTTGACTCTCATAGAAAGCCTTGCTTATTGATTCTGCTCCTCTCAGATGAAAAGGCTTTTGGCCTGATTGTGCAGTAATCCTGTTTTCTTTAACTAGGGTTTAAATGTGCATGTGCCTGTATGTGTGTGTGCACTGCATGTGTGTGTTTGTGTGTGAGTGCTATTAGATCACATTACTGCAAATGTGCTTTCCCCAATTTTTTATTAAGCCGTGGAAAGGTGGCCACTTTATTAGGAGGTAGGGTTGAAGATCCAGAGACTGTGTCAGTCACAGGGACAAGAGGCAAGTTCAGTGTTTTTTCCGTCAAATGATGATAGTCAAACTGAATGTGTCACCTTAGTATAATTACAGGTGACATCAATTTAATCCTTTTTCTCAAAAATGAGATCAGATTTTCCAGAAAGCTTGCTTATTAAACTTTTGTTTGCTCATCCTTCATAATGAATGAGCATGAACCAAAAATGAACATATAGGGAGGGTTTACTGCAGGACTTCTGTATCAGACCAAATTAGTTTTAGCCAGTTGTCAGCCGGGTCACACACACACACACACACACGCACACACACACACACACGCACACACACACTCACACATACTCCCTGGATCAATTGCTGCCCTGGGAATAAATTAACCTATTTATCATCTTACTTACCATGAGATATATCACACTTTTTTTCTGCAATGCTAAACATCAATATTCCAATGTTTTACATACAAAGCAAAATGAAAAAATTGCATTTGGTGGAAGACAGAAAATATTAATATTGTATTACAGATAGAGAGATAGAGAGAGAGAGAGAGAGAGAGAGAGAGAGAGAGAGAGAGAGTTTAAGAATAAGTGAAGAAGAAGTGAAAGCTGGTTCCAAATGTTCAATCTCTCGTCTGGTGTGGCCTAAACGTTAAGAGCAGGAAAAGCAGTCCCAGTGACAGGAAGTGCTTGAAAACAAGGGAAGCCCGTTAAGGGAGGAATAAATCATTGTCGTCATGACAGTGTTTTTGTCCTGTCGTGTCTGATTGCCCGTAGGGGGTGACACTGACCTCAGGCCATTCCTGCCTGCTGTTTTTTCGCAACAGGGGCTGGAAATGCAATGTCATCTGCCTTTGGCTTCTTTTCCTTCAGTAGCCGAGTCCAACGTCTCCAGTTCATCAGAGACAAGTCAAGGAGGAGGAACACAGGGGAACATCTGGAAAAAGGGGGATATTTCAGCTTTTGAGAGTAAATGCAAAAAGCAGCAGGTACACAATGGACATTTTGGCTAGTATGAAATGCATCAGTGTTTGCAGACTTCTGGGTTTCACTTTGATTTCGCTCCCAAGAAAATTCATTATTTGCTCTCCTGTGCCAGACGGTTGCACGGTCGTCCTCAAAGGGATAAACTATGACTCTCTGTTTCTTTCTTCTGTGAGTCAAAGGTGGACTTAACTTTTGCAGCATTTGCCATGCTCTGCTAATAGACCGAACCATGTGCCCCTCAAATCACTGCATGCACACTAAACTATTCTTTTTAATCTTTAAGGCATGCAGAACACACACCACAGTGTTCCTGCAGTTTCCTTTATGAAATAAACTGTAACTCACGGCAAAAAAAGTTTGAAAACCATATGTAGACATTTCAAAATCAGTTTTTCAGCCCTCTGAGCAAAAGGAGCAAGTCTTTTCTTCCTGTTATCCAGTGTGTCATTTTCCTTCTGCTCCTTATCAGGTTTTACACCGCTGTAGCAATTCCAGCTTGAATGCATCAGCTTCGAAAATGATGCAGAAGTAGCTTTGGGCTTATCTTTCTTTAGCCTCATTTTTCTGTTGAAAGTGAATGAACAGTCTCATTATTTGGGAGAAGTGCCACACCCACTAATGCTCCAAATATTTCCTCAGCTTCAGTGGCTCTGTGTTGCTGTGCTTTGTCAGAGATTTGTCCCTTCGGCACTGTATTGATATTAAACAGCAAGACTAACTAACCACTTTCCTCTGTGTGTGTTTGACCCTGACGACAGTCTTTTCCCTCCCATTTCCTCTGTTGCTAAAGTTAGGCCCTGTCATAGCTCACCATATCAATGTGAAGATAACTCAGTAGGAAGTACTTAGATTTGAGCACAGCAGCCTAATGACGGCCTTCTCTTCAGTCAGGGCACTTAATATGGTTCTTTTCCTGCCATAACCATGATGTAATTTGCAGTTTGATTGTTCTGTCTCTGAGTATTGTCTCATTATTTGGTCTTGTATCATAGAAATAGAATTTGTCCTGTGAACTCTGCCTCGTTTTCTTTCCATGATGATACAGACATTAAAAGAGAAACCACACTCACAGGGTTTTAAATGAAGCAGAACAATGGGCACTATTGTCAGGCCGTTCCCTTCTCCACCGTCCCACACAAGCAGCATCATAACCTCCTGGTGGGGTGTTAACATCAGCTGCAGTCCACTGTCTTCCTGCCATGTTGTTATGGCGGTGGTGATGGTAATAGTGGTATGCATTTGTTTGTACACGTTTCCTCATGTGTAGCCTATGAAGTGTGTGTATGTGTGTGTATGTGTGTGAATGTGTGAGTAGTAATAAAATACTTTTCAAATTAATCTTTGCGAGAAATGTAAATCTACATGTAATGAAAAAAAAAAGTTTCTACCAGATTCACTTCAGTTTTTACAGGAAGTAGTATACGTACAAAGTATGAGTATAAAGTACTGGTTATAAATTAGCACACACAGGCAATATTACACACATGTTAAATTGTAGCTTTTTATTCTGTGCATACAGAGACTGCTTTCTGTGTCTTTAACAACTGGCAGCCAAGCTCCTAAGGTCAGTCTGCTTCCTCTGAGACAACAGCAAGGCTGAGTAAACTTGAATAACTATTTAAAACAATTTGTGATGATTTATTCTTAGTGAAATAATTGCTCTGAGTTGAACAGGCTCCTTATTTTAGACTGCGCCCCATGTTCACTTTACACAAAGTTTTATGCCTCTTTTACTTCATTATCAGGATATTAAGGGCAGTTGAGTCCTGTCTGATCTCTATCCAGCTGGCATGGCTCTGCTTGTGGATATGTCGGTCTGTTGGTTTGGCAGCCCACCATTTTGGCCCAGAAGTCTTGCATAGACGTTCATGGTGCCCAGGGGATGAATCATGAAGGCTGTGGTCCTCTGGTGCCACCATGAGGTTCACTTCTGTGATTTTGAGCAGATTGTCTCAACATTGCCAGGCAAAAATGCCAGTAGGTTTGTTAAGGATAGATTTAAATACCAGAGCTTTGATGATCCTGTTACTTTTATGTAGCCACCAGCAGGTGGAACTAGTTTGTTCAGTCCTTTTACTTATGACCAAATGTCTAATAACTAGTGACTTTCCCATCAATATCAGCTGTTCTTTGTGCTAAGTACTAATTAGCAAAGTTAATATGATAACTTACTAAATTAAGGTGTTAAACATATACATCTGCACGTTACAGTTTTCATTGTGAACATGTTAGCTTTTAGCTTAAAGTACTAACAGCAGCACAAAACTACTGGCTTGTTTAAGGTTGTCCTTTAGATTCATATATCATTGTAAAAATAAATGCATGAGCAATAGGGTAAGAAGTGAGCCAATGCATCATTAAAAATGGAGTGTCAATTTGCTCCCTAGTGAAACTAGTCACACTTCAGCAATTTAGCTGTAGTATTTACTGTCACTTGTCTGCTTGACTTGATATTAAGAGTGACAAAGTCCACTTTTGGAGGTCATCTACAATGAATTGGGGTTCAGGTGCTGTTTGAAACCTTAAAATCATGCTGACTTTTTATAATTAGACTTAGATGAGTCCTTATTTCGGAACACCCCCCTGTGTAAATTGCATTGTTGGCTATGGACACCTCTGTGCATATAGCATCTGCCAAATAGAATAGCTTTGACTTGACATCATTTGTACGATAGAGGCCTATGCATAATGTCAGTCTTCTACACTGTCCAAGAGAGCAGAATGCACTGCAACTTAAGAAAAACATGCAAGTAAACAAAACACATGCAAATTTAGAAAACGCCTTTGGCATTTTGAGACCATATGCACAGAATACAGAAAACACCCTACTGATACACAAAGCAGATGCAAATACCTAACACAACACACAACACACAACACACAACAACGTGCTCATGTGTTTTCTTGTGTTATGTGTACTCATAGCTCATCTGGGTATTGTAATTGTCACTTCAAAACTCATCATTTCAAAACCAGATACACTGTAATTCGTTTTATGCAACACTGTCTGGAGAATTCATTGAGCAATGTATGGAGAGATGTCATCAGAAACAGTTCTACTGGGTTAAATCCACCTCAAACAGAGTTTGTGAGTGAAAATCAGTCATAGTCATGGATGATTATGAAGTATTTGCTGTGTTAAAAGCATAGACTGGAGAACGTGGACATAGTCTCAGTGGCGTCACATATGATTTCTGAAGACATACTGTGAAGCTCAGTATGGTGGCTCAGGCATCACTGTCTTGGCAGAACTTAACACACAGCTTTTTAAAATATGGCCAAAGTGGTAGAGAGTTTGGAGCAAAGTCTTCTTGGACGAGCTGTAAGTACAATTAGCTGCACAGAATCTACATTTTATTTCCAATATTTGCATTAAAAATACTCCAAAAAGCACAGACTCCAATCACGGCTGAGAGGTGGAGTTTAGAGGAGTGATGCCCAGCAGATAACGAGAAGCTGCTGTCATTTAAAGCAGCCATGCCCTCAATAATGCATACCTTTGAGCCTTGACATATACATAACAGCTTAAGCCTTGACAACATAACAGTCAACAACAATGGTAGATGAGCTATAGAGACCAAAATCTTATTTTGTTTAAGCCTGTAGATATTTAATTCTGATACAAAATTTTATTTGCCGATAAATTGGGATTTGCGGGCCTCTGGAACCAGCCTCAAGTGGCCATTCCGGGATCTGCAGTTTTTAGTGCTTCCACATTGGCTTTACTTTTCAGGCCCGTTGCGATGGTTAGAAAGAAGTCCAAGGACAAGAAAACAGGGTGATAAGTCACCTGTGTTGTCAGACAAACAGGAGAATAAATACCCATGGGACTAAGTGAAAATTTTGGATAAGGAGGAGCCCTGAGCAACAGGAATGTAATTCCAGCCACCAAGATGAACCTGGTTGATGCTTGTTGACCTTAGCTTGTCCAAAAGAGCATTTGCACAAATTTAGGGAGATTTTCTGCTCATTAGCTATAGATAGTTGCTATATTCATACATACTTGATGCCAAATATGCCAAATGGAAACATGATTTCTACGGTTTCGTCACAGCCTTTTGTGAATTCACAGACATGGTGGAATCTATGGATATTGGCAGGGCAATGGTTGTACTTTACGGCAGTGTATTTTTAACACAAGCTCATAGCAATTGAGGGGGATTAGCAAGCATAGGAACGAGCCTTTATCGCTGGGGGAGACCTTTCACAGAGAGCTTGGCCTTGTGAGCGCCTAAACAATGGGAGGAATACTTCAGGTTTCCCTCCTCAATGGGAAAGTGCATTCCTCTTTTTGTCAACACTTCAAAAACAAGTGGTGTGCTTTGCATTTCGCAGTCGTGTGGTTTTTGCAACACTGGCTTTCTTTGCGAGGCCAAAAGAGAGATTTGGAAAACATGCATTGAATTTAATCTGTCTGTTCAGGTGAGCAGGTGGGTTACAAAAAGGACAGCATAGTTGCAGAAAGGATATGAATGGAATTAGACCCTAAAGTTTCACTGAGAGGGAGCAATGTGGGTTGGGCTGCTTGATGAGATACCTTTGGCCTTTGAAGCAATGAGGTGAATCTTTACAGACAAATGTACAGGAGAATGTAGAGGTCAAATTAGCTGATTGCAAAGGGAAGGTAGGTCGACTCCATCCATCCATCACATGGCACATTTTACTACTGATCAGATTTTGGAGTAAAGGTGCATTTCACCACTGCATTCCGACATTGCATTGCATTACAGTGCATTCAAAGTTGTTGCAAACACAGCCATAAGCAAGCAATAGGGCTGTTTATCACTTTTAAATTTGACACCAACACTGATACCCTTAACATGATATAGATATTGATAATACTTCATTAGACACCTTTATTTCTACTTTATTCACTACCCATCAAGTAAAATGAACCACAAGTCAGCATTCACCCATTCACACACTAACAGTGGGTAGCAGTATCTTGCCCAAGGATGCTTGGACATGCAGACTAGAGGAGCCAGGAGATCGAACCACTGACCTTTTGGCTAGTAGACAACCCACTTTACCCCTGTAGCTACAGCCCCTCCCAAATACATAATTTCCTTTGTCCTTTTTCTTGTATTCCCCTTTTTTCTTTAAAAATGTACCTTCTGCATTTTATTCATTTATGTTTATCAGATGTCACAGGTGTGTAGTGTAGCGATACTTTTAAATGATGCGGTTGCATCTTGACAAGCTGCACTGCTGATTCCCTCATATACACTGCAATCGACTTCGCCTCTCCACAGATTGAAGTAGCTGTTCCAGTTCGTGATCCAATCACATGTCCATTAAATTAAAGAATTGGTTACGTCGGTTGATACCTTAACTCTTTCGAGTACTGATACTCAGCCCAGGTAAGCAAGCATACCTCTGAGTGAATTAGTGATCAATCATACGCAGTTTAACCTCAAGGTGACCAGAAGCATTTGAACTACTGGTCTTCAGTTAACAAAATCACAACACAGCGAGAGTTGAAACTCAGAGGTTAGATAGGCTTACGGGTCACAGCCTAGCAGATGTCACCTTGACCTGTGGCATTGTTGTCGTTCAGCTCAGTTCAGTGCTGTCATCACTCCAGCAAACAAGGTGTGAGTGATCTGCAGAGGGTCTGCTCCTCTGCTGCACTCTCTCCATTCATCCCGTCACCTTAAATAGGTGGAAAATACTCTGGCCTAAAGGTGTGCATGTGTTACTTCTGCGGCATCTGTCGAGATATTTCCAGCCTAACACACCCCAGCTGTGGCTGCAGCTCTCATCAGCAGCGAGTCTTGTCGTCTCATTCAATAACTTGCTTGGTGCCAGCGTTGCTAAGCTAAACATTGACTCTTACCCTGATGGCACAAAACTGTCTTCCCCACATGTACATAGCTCTGTCTGTTTGCTTAGGGACATGCTGTTTTCAGGTGCCGTCTCTCTTCTCCAGGCGACTGGCGATTAGCAGCTTGTTGCTCTGATGTTCTCACTTTTCTGCTCTTTCCTTTTCCTCTGCCCTCACTGAAATGACACATGGGCTGTGTGCTGGCTCTGCATAGTTACTGCAGGACTGCTGAACAAACACAGTCTTCTCTGATTCTGCAGTCAGACTTGAACTTGTCCACAGCATCACCGCAAAACTTCTGTAGACAAACAGTGAGATGACTGCGTTGCCACTCGGTGGGAAGTACAATCTCCAAAATAGAAGCTGATGGAATATCACCTGCGTGTCTGTATGAGTGGATTGCAAAAGATGTCCCACTGAACACGTCCAGGCCCGTATTTTGTACATAGTCCTATATTTTCAATTAAAAGGAAAGAAAATCCCATTATTTCTTCTGGGGTCTCACTTGTCAGTCAAATTTCCTCTCAACATTATAAAACTATTACAAGTAGGCAGATCCTTTGCTACACTTTGCTGCACACTAATGTGTAATTTGCTTACAGTTTCAGGCCCAACATGAGTTCACTTGACTTGACTTTTGACTCAAAACTAGGGCTGCAATGATAAGTCGATGTAATTACGTCGACAACAAAAATTCGTTGACGCGAAAATTTATGGGAAAATTTTTGGGAACATTTCACTGAAAATAAACCAGCGAAACATGTTAAATGCAAACTCAGTGAAGCTCAACTCTCTTCTCTGCAGCTGAAAACATCGCCTCAAAGAAGAGAGCCAGCCTCACACCTAAGCATGTTGACATGCTTACATTCCTGCACTGCAATTTAAAAAATAAAAAATTCCTTTTAGTCATGTTGGCATTAAGCGTTGTTTGAGTGTTTGGACCAAGGGGCAAACTCCCAAATTCCACATTGAAGCCAACCAGGAAACCAACCAAAACTTGCAATTCCCCGACTGACCGCTTGAGGCTGGCTCCAGGGGCTGAAGGGGGTGAATTTTTTTCTAACTCATTTGTTTATTTTATATTTAAGTTTAAGATTTGGCGATTTTTGCATAAATGAGGGCGTGGCCTAGCTGATTGACAACCTGTTGACGGCTAGCCAGGGGCTGTTAGCTGAGTGAGTGTGGCCTGTCCTTCGACCCTGTCTTAGCCCCTCCTCTTTTCCCATATTTGGGTTTTTTGTTGTTGAGGTGGGGAGTCAGGCTCGGGCAAATGGCAGCGCCCAGGACGAGATTTCTGAGGCTTCACTTTTGCTCAGGCAGAAATAAATGGGTGACGTCACAGAGGGTTTGTCCAGTGTTTATTACAGTCAATGGTTTGGACTTAAAAAAAGCCACCTGTCAAAATGGATGTTTTGTCTTATTTATTTTTTTCTTTTACTTTAGGCAAGTTAGATTAAACAGAAGTCCAAAACAGGTGCTTAAAAACAAAGAAGTTAATCATGACTAATCAACTAATCGAAAAAATAATCAATAGATTAGTCAACAAAAAAAATAATCATTAGTTGCAGCCCTACTCAAAACTTTAATATAGAAGAAGGCGCTAAAACTGTCTTTCTTGCAAGGGTCAATTTTAATATTTTAGAGCTTTTTTTAAAATGACACACCTCCTTTCAAACCAGTTATTTTTTTTAGATTTATGTTCTAGAAATGTATGCAAGTATCACATATTTAATCAAAAAACATAATATGCACTCTTAAACAGAAAAACTTGCAGTACAAAAAATGATTGTCCCATGATTGTGCACACGCACACACATATAAACAGCCTTTTTAAAAATGTTTATTTAATCTTTATTTCAAGCATGAATGTTCCATTGAGATACAAATTTCTTCGGTCAGCCCTAATCAAGATGGGCAGCAAAATTTAACAAAAAGGTTTAGTTTAAACTTTGAAAAAGGACAGTTAAAATCACCAAACATACCAAAACAAAACACACACAAAACAAACAGGGATTCAGGGCTAAAAATATTATTGGTAAATGATGACACAGTCAAAAACTGTAACGAGAACTGATTTTAACATATTAACACTGCACAGTTGCCCACATGGGCGTCGAGCTGCGTAACTGCTCGCTTTGGGGAAACACGCCACAAACCTGCAGGGCTGCTCCCGTTATTCGAGAATGCAAAGTGTTTGCATCTCAAGGCATTCATATTAGAGTGGCACATCTCTCACTTGTCACTTCAAAGGGAGCGCGCAGAGGTCAGGGTTTCATCAGGCTGTCGTCGCCGCCGCAGACGATCGCAGAAAAGTGCTGCCCTAAAAATAGAGCGCCGTGTCATGCTCGTAAAGACTGACAGAGCCCAGATGATATCATTCTGTGCCAAATGTCTGTTATTAAAATGCCTCCATCCCCACCGGCTGAGAGAGACACCTTTAGATGACTGCAGGAGGAGAGGGGAGGGGTTACGGGGGCGTGTAGAGGGATGCATGCAGAGTTGAGACAGATTTGAAATGTTTGCAGTTTCATCAAAAAAAAAAACGATATCTGTGCAATTTCTTATCTGCTCAGCTTTTTGGCATTACCGGTAGGGGTTCATTCTTCATCTGCCTGCAGAGCTGAAGATGTTTTTCCACACAGGGACGGCAAATAGAATCATATGATGAGTGCTTAATGGCCCTGCAGTTACAACTGTACTATATTGCTGCCTCTCCCTGATGAATGAGGCATTCATAGGGCAGTAACTTATTATTACCGCAGTATTAGGCCTTTGATCTTCCAGCAGTTTGAACCCTGGAGTTTTTTAGAGGGGTGGCTTGTCAAATAGCTTTGCAGATGGGATCGGGCCTGGTCTTGCCCCGGCTATGGGGAGAGGAGGCCTGAAGGTGTACAGAGGCACCAATGTGCAGTAAAACCCGACTACAGAGGCATCACACTGCAGCCCAAAGGACCTTTGGTTTATATGATCAAAGAAATCATTCATGATTTTTTTATTTGCACCTTGTCTGCTATGTTGTTTTTGGATCGTCAGCAAGAAAAGTCTTGATTCTTGTACTTACTGTAGGTTTAACAGGAAAGAAAGTCAAGCTTTGTCTGCACAGACTGCATCAAAAGTCGAACTCTGAGTGTGAGGGTGCTGCCGCTGAATCCCTGCTCGTGAGCCACGATTAAACACGAGATGTCGTTCTCAGCCAGGACATTCCTCTATTAATGACAAAGGCGGCTGGTAAGCCTCATGGTGAAACATGAAGAGGGAGAAGAGAAGGGAACAGAAAAGCAGGAGAGAGTCACAGAGGTGGGGAGGTGAATGGGTTGATTCAGAGGAGTGGCAGGCGAGGCCGGAGGGCGACCCACACCAGCCCTGCCCGTCTGCTGCTTCAGGGTCAGGTCTGCGGGGTCAGAGAGAGGACTGTTGACAGGAACATTTGTTGCTTTGATTTGACTGTCTCGTGTCTTTCTCCTCACTTTTTGTAGTCGTCAGTCCCCTTCTGCTGCTCACATTCCCCCCTGTTTACCTAATTCTATTTCCACCCTCCCGTCCTCCGTCGGGTTCGTCTGGCACATCCCAGTTCTCATTGTGCAGGCTGAGCCGCTGGCCCTCTTTAAGATCTGCATTAGAATGTTGTTTTTATATAGCAGCAAGCGGAGGCATGTGGAGTCTCTTTTGAACTGCTCGGCAAACAGATGGAGGTTTTCACGCTGCCTTTATGAGATTAAGTGAAACATTCCCATGAAAAAGACATTTCCCTGTGTCCCTTCGCCCTCAACTGTCTCATTTCTCTGTCTTGCCTTTTTCTTTTTTTTCGTCTCTGTCTCTTTTACTTTCTCCTTTTTTTTCTGGCTTGCCTCAGGCTTGGGCAAGGGCAACCTGCTGCTGAAAGTGAAGTGGAAAGTAGACAGGTTTGTGTTACCAATAACTACTTCCCCAGGCAAGCAAGTGAGCACCGAGCATCTCCCAGAGTTCAGAGCAAAGCGGCAAACAGGTCTTGTGAGTCCGACACTGCAGGCGAAGGGAGTGAGTTCTTGTTTCTTCTCTGCAGTATGAACCTGTTTGACTCTGACTCAGGTAGGTTAGTGCCAAGGGCCCCCTCCACTCCCCTCTGTCTTTTAGCAGGGGTTTGACAAAACAGATTCACAGGGCAGACAGTGTGGCTCTACAGTATGTAATTCACTGGGATACAATGAGACTATTTAGACACAGATTTGCATGGGATAAAAGTCTAACAGCTTTCAAGTATGTGAAATTTGGAATTTTGTGGATTTCTTTTTAATTTGGATTCACAAGAGAAGTGTCTCAAAGGCTAGATGAAATTTAGAGAGTCAGGAAGTGGAGTGCAGTTTGTAGAGACTTTCATGGTCCACAGAGGATGAATCCTGCTGAATATTGTTGATCCCCTGACTTTTTCCTCTAGGGACATGATGAGGTTCTCATTTTTGGATTTAATTGAAATGGCCGGCATCTGTTGTATTGAATGGGTAAGGGTCGGGACAAAATACTATACAAGATACTGGGGGACTTCCTCTTGTGATATTTGCAAAGAGTATCACCAAATTTTAATAATTTTATTAGAACATGCACCAGCTCTTTCCTGCTGGTCCCCCTGCCACTCAGACTGACCTAAGATACACCTTCACGATAGTAGTAGTTGAACCTTTTGCCATTCTCTAGAGTAAGCAATAGCAAACATGAACAAGTTGCAGTCAGTGTGTATAAATGTTAAGAGAGCACTAAGGTGAGACTCAGTGTACTTTTTTGAACATTTTTTCAACTCAATTGTCAAATTATGTGAAACTGACACCACAATGCAGCAAAAAAAAAAAAAAAACGTGATTCCTGCTTTTTGCCTTTTCAACAAGTACTTTTTTCTTCTCAAGTTACACAGACATGGTGATCTATCATTTAGGATTGCCTTGAATGAATCAAGTATCACAGAATCACTGTATCAGCAAGACCATTGTTATTATTGGCAACATATCTTAAACATCTCATAATCTGAACTGCTCTGTGAATCCTGCTCTTGGAAAGGATTGCCATTGTATTTGGTACAAACATTCATCCCCCTCAAGACTAATCACAGTAACCCTGCTGAACCCTAAACTTCCCAGGAGCACCGTAGTGTTTGCAGCTGTAATTAAGTTTACTCAATTTCTGTACTTAGCGGTCAACACAATTTTGAGTTACTCGTTCTTCATTTGACCATAGCTATTTTAAGTCATCATAGGTCCAGTGTGTAGAATTTAGTGGCAACTAGTGGTGAATTTTTAGATCGCACCTGACAGATTGTCCTTCTGCTCACACCTTTCACTCCCAACCATGCAGGAGGACCTATAGTGTCATTCTTGAGCTATTTAAAACAAAACAATTCATATTTTCAGGTGATTATACACATTAAAACAAACTTTGTACCTTATTTAATGTTATATCTTATTTAGATAGGAATATATATTATATATTAATATTGGACTACTCACACAACTGTATTTATGTGACAGCTATAGTTACTTGTATCTTTTCAGTCTAGAAAATTCAATTCAAAACCTTCATTGAAATAATGAAACATGATACAATGTTGTAGATTAAAAACCCCACAGTATTTAAATGACCTCATTTAAAAAAAGCTCCACCTTAGCCAGTGACAACATTCGGCTTAAATAATAATAAACAAACAGTAGGATACAGTTTAGAAGGAATGCCAACATAAAACAATACAGATTAAAAATAGTTTTCATTTTCAGAACGCAACCTAGTGGCAGGCATTAAGCATAGCAATATAGACACAACCATTCTTCTTGCTGATGGTCTCATTTACTTGGAGGTCATAAAAAGGCATCAACATTACATTGAGATTGTGTCATAACTAGTAAAAAAAATCCTCATAGTATATTTAAGTAAGGCTTTTAAACATTTTTAAACACTTCCACCACTGCCAAGAAAAGATTTATGTGCTTTTCCATTGTGAAAGCTGTCATTTGAACAAAGAAAATCAAAACACAGCATGTATTTGTCTATTGTTTAATACAATATCTATTTAGGATGCTGACGCCTTGAAGTTTGAAACAACATACTTGTAAAAATCAGTTGTTTTTTTACTGCTTGTTAAATGCTTCCATAAATGTCAAAAGGTCTTTACAGATGTGTCTTATTTTCATAAACAAGCCAGTGAGCTTACTGCAGTGTGATTTGTATTGCTGTACAATAACAGAAAAGTAAAACACCACAGAATCAAAGTTTTGCATTTTTATTAAACTTTGTGTCTTTGGTTTTCCTCATATAAAGACTGCGTGTGTGTTCAGTTATCACTGGTTGTGTGCGTGTGTGTGTGTGTTTGCTCTGCAGAAACACGAGGCTTACTGCACGGCCTGTTCCAAGAATAAATTCCTGGAGGCTTACAAGAGCTGTTGAATGAGATGGAGGGCTCAGGGCAGGAATGATGGGAGGGAAGGAGAGGAGGGAGGCTGCTCCACACTGTAGGAGGGTTGTCAGGCTCTCACTTACAGGCCTGATTAAATAACAGGATGCTTTATGAAAACAAGAACATTATCTGCCTCTTAAAAGGCCAGGAAAGGCCCTCTAATTGGCTTCCCCTGAGTCTCAGTGTGGCCGCCCGTTGGTGAGAGGAAAAAAATCCTCTGCCATGCCCCGGCTGGCCACAAACTGAGAGAAATTACCGGGACACTTTCTCTCCCTCCTGTAGTTATACTCTCATCAGCACTACAGGAATGTATCAACATACCGAGACCAAGCTGACAAAAAGGGTGTCTTTTTCCACTCAAAGTAGGATTATTCTTTTCTGAATTCTTGATTGGGTGCAATACAAACAATAAATAGACAGTGAGTTCTCTGTGGGATCTGACAGTTTCTCATGTGGCAACTTTGACAGCTGAGGTTTTTTAAAAGGCCCTCTAGATGTTTGGAGGAGCGAGAAGAAGGCTTCAGAGGTGGGGTTTGGTATGTCTATGCTCCCTGCAAGATCAGAAGAGTCTATACATCCAGGAAACTGACTCTCCCTCTTTACATCTCTTTCTCTGCCATGTAGCCTAGGTGGTTTACTTAATTATACCTATTACAGTCAAGTACAGCTAATTAAAGTGTATCATGATAGTTACAGCTGAGATTAATTTTGGATCTATTTTAAATGATTACATATCTTTACTTAATTATAGTAATTGTTCAGTGTAGCAGTAGTCATTGTTGTTAATACACCATTAAACTGAAAATGCCAAAAATATATTGTAATTCTCCCCCATATCTGCAACTTTTTAAGTGCACCTTAATCCCAAAGGTGGATACAGTTTTGCCGTGATACACATGCAATACAACATGACATCATAAGAATGCCATGCTGCCCAAGAAGTCCTTTCAAAATACAGCTGTCCCTTAAAAGCAACGCATTTCATGCTAGTTACAATATTCATGCACCAAGTCAAACAAAAGTTTAGTAGTGTCACACTCAGTGGCTGGTAAAGTTAAGTTAAGTTAGGCAGGGCTATTTTAGACAGTAGTGTAATCTTCTAACCCTAACCCTAACAAAGGGCAAATTGTTCAGAAACAAGCAGATTTCACCTTGAAGTTATGAAGTTGATTAACTTACAATATATTTTAATCACTATAGCCATGGTGTATAAATGGTAACCCTTTATTTGAACATCATGTATGTATTGTATTATTGCTTTATATTTACTGCATGTTTTTAAAAAACGTGCACAGTAACATATCTCTCATATAACAGTTTGTTGAGTATTCTGATAATCTCTTATTCATTGTAGTAAATTAGTTAGCAAAGTGATTTTAAAAAAACCCTGGCTAATCTTCTTATATTAAAGCCTCTATGTATATAA
Source organism: Acanthurus lineatus (assembly GCA_029814665.1). Lineage (NCBI taxonomy): Eukaryota > Metazoa > Chordata > Actinopteri > Acanthuriformes > Acanthuridae > Acanthurus > Acanthurus lineatus. Next base: position 3,537,166 of record JAPZDV010000006.1, on the reverse strand, counting down.
TTATTCAAAAAATTTCACACTTTGGTGCCACCCAGTGGTAATATTGTAATAGACACCTGGGCAGACTTCAATTCAATTTACGTGTCATTTCTTTTTTATTATATCTTTCCTGATTCCCTTGTTCATATTCAATATGTATATGTGAATGTAGTGCGTTTGTAGCCATACACATATTAAAGCCTGGAAAACTGGTTGGCCTCATAAAATCACTTTATTCCAAGTCATGTTATAAACAACAGTTTTTGTAAGAATGCTTATTTGCTTTCTTGCAGTCTTTGCTCTTATTAAAAGATTGATAACACTCTCACAACTGTTTAAATAGTTTAAACTTAGATCTAAGAGACAGACAGACTCACAAAAACAAGAACAATCAAGCTTTGATTTTATCAAGTAGTGAACTTTTACAATTTAATTTTACAGGTAGTTTCTTTAATGTATTAAACACACAAGAATTTTAAGGCTTATTTGGACATTAATTTGAGTGCTGACCTCTAGGTTCAGTGGTTCGTCGAAAGTACAACTCAGTTGAACTTATTGTGTACTTTGGGCTGCGTATGACGCTCATCACTGCCAAAAACTGTTGTTGTGTGGCACAAGCCATCAGAAATAATGAGTTTTAGAGGTAAGGGGTGCCATTGTCTCATTGTGTGTAAAATGGCCCGTAGAGGTGATGGTGCATTTGTATAGCACTTGTCCAGTCTATTGAGAACCTAGAGCCCATACTGGATGTCAACAAGTACTCCATTCATGCACGCAGTCATGAATGGCAGGGGACACTTTCACATATGGACTAGAGGAGAAAACCATCAACCAACCAAGAGGAGGACGACTCGATCTTCCTCCTGAGCCACAGACACCACACTACTTGATGCTCCCTGCTCTCAGTGTTCATGCTTAACAGGGCTACCTGACCATCTCTCTCTAACTATATATTTAGCATACTGATTCAGCAATAGAGAGCTAGCAGTCTTTTCTTTTTGTACCCCTCAAGAGTTAATAAGTATATTTTCCAAAACATTGATCTGTCCCTTTAAGAAGCAACTCAGGTTGTAGAGTCTATTAAAGTTAAAGTCTTACTCTTCTTCTTGACATGTTTACTGGCTGTCTGTTAACACCCTCTGTGCCGGGGCAGCAATCTGGTTAGGTTTAAAGAGTGAAATAGGAGGTCACATGTTGGCGTGTTTAATATCGAGCCGGGCCTCTCGGCTCCATCATCACTCTGTCACCTGTAGCCACATCAGTCTCATCTGCCCTCTGGGCTGTAGGTGCTTGCTGCCCGGCTCTTTGATGTTTCGAGGATGTGTTTAGCAAGCGATAGTGTATCAGATGACATCGGTCTTTCTCTTTCACCTTGTGCTTTGCATTTCAAATCTGTCACAGTGCAGCCTGCTAACGAGAGGGGGCGGGGGACAAGGGAAGTGCAGAGAGAAAAGGGAGAGGGTGGGCTGAGCTTTAATACGGTGAGTTTACCAAATTACCTCGTTTACCACCAGGCAGGGACACTGGGTTCAAATCTTTTATCTGCTGTCTTACTCCTCTTCACTAGAAAGGTGACCAAACCAAGGTTCTGTGTGTGGGTGTGCGTGTCTTTGTGTATGTATAAGTGTGTCTGCGTGGGTGTGTGTGTGCGTGAGTGTGTGTGCCGGGATAAATGCAAGATAGAAGTAGGAGGAGGAGTAGTGTGTGATTCAGGCCCACCCCCTCAGGCTCAATACTTTTCCTGAGAGCGTAGAATCTGCTCACCTGCCCTGACATGCCTGCCCTGCCCCTACACCCCTACCCCCTCCCACCTCATCCACCCCTCCTTCATACATTACTCGCCCCCCCTCCAGCGGCCCCACATCAAAGTACCCCTGTGAGTAATGGATATCCAGCAGTACCACACCCTTCCCTCCTCCAAGCGACTCAACTGCTGCTGAGCCAGTAGCAAGCACCCGGCAATCACATAGCACACACACACACACATAGTAATTATTCACACACAATTAGAGTTAAATATACAGTTTTCAAAGCTGGGCAAACAATATTTAAAACAAAGCTTTGTAGTTCTAGTTAATAAAAGAAGGAGGAATGTAGTGACTGGAAGATTTTAAAACTTTCTCTGTGTTTTCTTATGTTGCTTTTGCAGTTGTCTTGTATTCATTTTGTGGGACTGAAGACTGTGGATTTGGGATAGATTAACTGATGTTTAAGTCAACCAAGGACTCATTTTTTGTTTAAAATTATCTTTATAGATATTAATTAACTATTTACCGTTCATCTGTAATCACTTTGGTGATCCCCTGACTTTTCATCTAGTGTCATCTGGTTGAAATTACAATTTTTTGCATTAAATACCTGCAAAACTAAACACGTTCCTATTGGTCTAAGTTGTTTTTTGTTTATTAAATGTTAGCAAGCTAACATGCTAACCTAAGTTGGTGGCCACGGTAAAAATTACTTCCTTAACATCAGCATGCTTGCATACTGTTGTTAGCTTTTGCTGCAAACAACCACAATGCTAGTCGCACAAAGCAGCTAGCATAGCTTTAAAATCTCCCACCTTGGGTAATAATTAGTTTAAAACTGCCACCATATCTGGTATTGTCACTTTCAAAGTAGTGCCTACATAGATAGTGAATGCCAAAGAGCCTGCATGAGGCAACTTAGTTGGCCATTTTCTCTAAACAGATGATTTCCTCAGTCATAACTTCTCCTTTTTCCATTTTACAAAGAGAGCTGCACAAATCCTGCAGACTTTAAAATGGATGCTGTCCTTAGCAGCAGTTCAGACTGCACCTGTTTTCAATGCCACTTTACCTCCACTTCCCAACCCCACCTATTATCACAAGCAGCCCCCGCCAACCCCCGTCTGCTCCTCATTTAGCCATGCGGCATGTCCCGGTCCCTCAGTAATGGTTCCAGTGTGCCGGGCCGGTCAGGAGAAATGACAGAGCAGAGAGTCGCCCTTAGACCTGTAGGCTCAGAGCTCCGTACTCTGTCATTAGACACTTTAATGCAGCAGCACCACAGCCTGCTCGCCTCACTCGTCTCCCTCCCTCTCTGTTCTTCTCTTTTTTCTTTACCTCTTTCACTCTCACTCTTTATTCCCACACACATTATTCCATGGTATAATTTAGTCATGCTGGGATTGATGTGGATAGTCACGCTGGGAAAAGAGAATGCAGATTGAGTTAAATAGAGTCTAGTGGCATGTTTTTAAGAGGCAGGAGGGGTTATCGGAGACCAAGGAAATGCAACATCATCAGGTTTATGGCCAAGTGTGTGGTGGTGTGTAATTAACAGTAGTAAAAATTTTTAATAAGGACAACCATGCTCGGTAATTAGTTTAAATTGAGGTTAAAATGTCTTACTCGCTGGTTGCACTGTTGAAAGTGTCAAAAGAGTGATTTAGTCATAGGATTTTGTTTTTTTACAGCGCAACAAATATGCTTGTTAGAAGTGAGGGGAGTTACATAATCTTGTTCCAATTCAAAACAGACATCTTCTTGTTAGTAGTGCTTGATCTTACTCGTTTAATGCTGAAATTTATTTCTAGCAAGTTCCTGACTCAAGGGAAATGTTGAACCCGTCTGGAACGAGTTAAAGTATTTCACTCCACAAGCAATTTTTTGTTCTGGATCCTTGTATATGAAATAAAAATGAGAATAAATAATTGACTTCAAAGATCTTACTTGCTGCCCCTGTAATGCCCCTGAAGACTTAAATAAAAAGTCAAAGGTTATGAAGCCACTGGGTTACACACTGGGACACAAAATATAGTTCTTCAGCCATAGATGTTCAACTAATACAACAGATGTTTCTTCATGGCAAGACTGAATGTGTCTGTTTGTGTCTGTTTGTGTCTGTTTGTAATATTCCCATTATTGCCTTCTCTATTTTCACTCTGTTACGCTACGACATGGCTGCAGATGAAGGGAAATGAACTGGCCAGGCTATGCCATCCGCACCACATTAAACCCATGACAAACTATGAGACATTAGCAGGCTGAGCGATCTTGTCAGGCGACGGAAAAACCTTGGCATAACCCTTCGAGTAATAAAAACATCAGGACAGCGTAGTTTGTCTTTGCCCTGCTGAGGACACGCTGTGATGTCGGGGCCTGGATCACAGACCGCACTTCGTCAGGGATGTAAACAAACAGCGCTCGCTGGCCCCGAGCAGGCCACCCAATGCTATGAGAGGGCAGATCGCTGGCTTGATGTGGTGTTTATGCAAGATGAGCTGGGGTTAATACTCCAGTCTGCCGAGTGCTGCTCATACTAAGGTGGAACACAGATTCTTGAGTGGTTTGTTTGTGTGAATCATTTTCTCCTGTAAGCTTCAGAACTATATGTTAGAGCTGCCTTTAAATTATACTGATGGCGTTTGTATTTGCTTGTAGAAACATGGGGTAATGTTTAGTAAATTTTGGTGCAGAATATGTGGTTTTTTCAGCCAGTTGATCTCAGTGTCCTCCTTATTCCCAAAGGATTGTACCACTTACTGATTGTAAATAGTTAGAGAAAAAAATAGCTTTTTCATGGCTCCAAAGTCAGCTGTGTCAAGTCTGATTAATTGCTGTAAAGATATAGATAAAAGTATGAACATAAAACAAATCTGTTGGTGTGTAGTTTGAAAGAAATGAGCTTACCAGACTTCAGTTGCCTGCCTCTTGTCTCTGCTTGAGGTGAACTGTTGGTGGTCGAGTTGCATTATAAGTAATGTAGGTCAAGTTTGGGATTTTTCAAATTCTTAAGAAATTGTGACCTTAAGAAAGACTTCCAGATAGATTTTACTTGATGCAATTAGAAAACCAGGTCTAAATAAAAAAAATGGCAAATGGCCCATTATGACTTAGCTGCTTCAGTTTCAGGATCCTTGCTCACTGTCACACTGAGGCCTAGTCCACTTATACAATGGGAATTTTTTTAAAAGGGGTTTTTCCCTCCTTGGCTCAAAAAAAGAATCTTGTCCACACAAGCACAGTTTTAAATAAATCTCTATCCGATTGAAAACACAAAAACACTACTAAGACTCTGTCATGAGCATGCCAAACCAACTGGCAACCATGTAACTTCAACCCTAAAGGCAGATTGGCCAACCAGAAGCCTGAAAAAAAAGCTATCACTAGCAGCAGCTAGAGGTTTGACCGGTTCTCTTTTGAAAGCTGCAAATTTGGCTTCAGGGACAGTGTTGTAGAAGTGTTGAATTATGCACTGACCTCCTAGGTGGATTCTAACATCACTGTTCCTCAAAAGAGTAGAAGAGTAATTCTACATTTATGTGCGAACGTGCCAGAGTCACATGTAAACCACGGGGAGTATGGCAAACTCTTTAAGTGCAAGTAAAAATGGAGCACAATCTGTCATCACAAGTCAAAAAAGCTGTTTTCCCCCTCTACACGTTAACACTGCAAAAGGAATACTTGTAATATCTTGATCCTGGTCACAATTTTCCAAAAAAACCCTTTTAATGACCTAAAACTACATTTGTCTCTGGATGTAAGGCAAAAACACATAGAAAAGGCTACGTTTTGATAAACAATCATGTGCGTGTTAACAAGGCATGAATTTAATTGAGCCATTGTTAATGATTTTAATTACATCTGTGCTTCTACTATGTGAAAATGCCTGAAGGCAAGCTTAGTAATAAGACTAGATAATCATTCCATATATTCTAATTACATTTGTCTGTTATGGTTGGTTACCATAAGTGAAAGAATGTAAAAAAAACCCTAATAAGACTTTAAGCTGGGGGTTGTCGGGTTGTTTGTGTTGCATGCCGCATACCTGCCTGTGTACTTGTGTAACCTCACAGCACTTCTCTCTGTGGCCTCAGGTGTGTTTGTGTTTGTCACAAGTCTCTTGTGCAGAATGACCTGCTTCTACTCCACATCATCCTCGTCCCAAATAATTCCACTGTGCCTCACAAAACAGCCATACTTCACCCATGTTTGCCCACACCTTTTGTCACTAACCCATCCGTGTTAAAAGTAGAAGCAGACTGTTGTGGTCTGTGAATTGTTTGTTAGTTTTCCAGTGATGACGTCCTCACTGTATAACTATGTGAACCGCAGTCATTTCCGAGAGTGCAGTTGTTTTCACTCAAATGCCAAATAGTGTTTAATCAAATGTGTCAGGTTGCACCTCATGTGGATGGGTGTTTACCTAACCACAGCGATGTCTGTTTCAGTTCCGACAATAACAAATGTGGAGATGTTGAAGCCCTTGCGCTGGCAGTCCTTTTAACTGTCTTGTTAGCGTCAGAGCTGCGCTTTTCATTGCACCATTAAAGGTTAAATATATCTCCTATTAATCATGTAATGAGATCTCTCAGGCCTCTTCCGGGTGTGTGGCTCAGTGGAGGCATATGGCTCGGCGACCACACTGTGGTATTACTGCTACAAATACTGAGATATAATAAGACCACAGCGGCAGACTTTGGAGGAATATATTATGATATGCTCTTGACTGTTGGAGACTTTTTAAAACTTTTCAGCTTCTTGTGTCTGTCTTTGTGTGTGTATTTGTGCATGTGCATGCTTGACCACAAGAGTAGGCTTTCCTGCATTTATTACCCCGATTAGAGGATGTTTTTTTGCTAAGTGCAGCAAAGGGAACTTTTGAACCCAGGTAAAGCAAATTCCCACATGTCAAAGATTCAGCTTTCTTTTTTTTTTTCGCTTCTATGTGACCGCACCCCATTTAGGCCCATGCACGTACTACAATTACCATTCTGATGAAACAGGGAAAAGACTGTTGCACCAGAGCTGGAAGCAAGATCAAAGGGAGTATGTTAATTCCTCATTTGACCTGTTTCTGACCGCCATCCCTATGGCTTTTAGACAGCAGAGGCTGCATGTATAAACTCTGAACAGCAAGTTTCAATGTGCAGAAACATGCACACGCCTGTAATGCACGCTCACAAATTGGCATTTAGTGTACACAATGTTTTTAATAGATGTTCTGCAGTGTACTTTGAGGAAAAAGGTGTAGGAGTACACTTCTGACATTTTGTGTTTACAAAGAAAACCTCTTTCTTGTTCGTCATGCATTAACTTTCTCTTATTGAAGTGTTAAAAAACTCACTAGTGCGGCCACTTCACAACAGAAGCTTCTCATTAACTTGATTAATGGATCAACTGACTGATGTTTTTACCCAAATTCTTTGTCAATGTCTTGTGTGTGTGTGTGTGTGTGAGCGTACTCCTTCCTGCCCTTGGCTGCCAGCAGCAGGCTAGAAATCACTGTTTAGTGTTGTGTTTGACCCGGGTGATTAGGTGTTTAAACTTGTGTCTCCTGCTCATTAAGCGTTGGCAGATGCCAGACACTTGAGAGCATGTGATGAGGTATTGATGAAAAGGCTGCTATTTGTTTTCACGCTGTCTTCTGCTGATTCTCGTGAAAGTATTTCTGGGATTTTGCAGAGCACACTGATAACAAAAACAAAGTTTAGTGCCAAACGTAGAAAAACCCAAAAAGCAGAATAAGATACACAAGATACAAAAACACACAAACCAAGACACAAAATATCTACAGGTTGTCGAAATAACGATATCTCTATGCTAGTTATGTACATTAAAAATTTAAGCAAGTCAGACTCATGTTAAGCTGTCCTCAGGTTAGCTATCAAACTATCAGTTTACACCATTTTAATTACAGTAAATCTCTGTCTTAATAGCATTTATACCTTTTGAAAGGTGACATTTCCAGTACATTTGCAAAATATTCTGGTAGGTTACTTCTCTGTTTGGGGTTGTTAAATGAAACTATGCAAATTCTGAAGAATAAGTAGAAAATTCATTTTTTTAATTTATAAATGGTGTGAGAGACCCAATAAAATGCACCCTTGCCCATTTAAAAAAAACTTAATTCAAATCACACTCAATCTACCAATAGCGTATAGAAGCTAATACTAGTTCCCCCCTGCGAAGTATAAGTAGGTATAACGATGCAACTGACATTATTGAGTGTGCAGAAAAAGCAGAACTTTTGCTTTGTGTTACTTGTTTTACCAAAGGATCATTCGAAGGTTTGAAGTGAAGCTATACCCTCTTTTTAATCCTGAAAATGTAAAAAACTATCTCCAAGCTCTCCTCCTGCTGGCAAACAGCTTAAGATCAGGGGAGAATTTGAAGGGATTCTGTGTGTTTATTCTTCCAGGAGCTTCAGTCTTTCTCATATCTTCTTGAAGGTGCAGTCATCATCACCAACTGTTTGGCGGTGTCTGCTTTTGAACACACCTTACAGCCCGCAATCAAATGTTCATTTAGAACATAAATGTCAATGTTATTAACAAAGCTTCAAAGCTTCATTCTATTCATTACAACCCTACACTTGTGGCTGCATTTTTCCCTCGTTTGGCTTCGGTCTTTATTCTTTATTAACAATGGACCACATTACAACGTGTATTTGAAAAGTGCTGCTCACGGTGATGAAGGCACATATACAGACGGAGATCACCCTACTCTGCAGTTCCCCACAGCTCAAAAAAGCTTTGTGGCTTCTTTCAGTTGATTGTTTTTATTTCCTGTGGTGGTGCTGATAGGTCAGACTTTTTAAGTGGCAGTGCGCTTCGCAGATGCCAGACTGCAAGCACATTGCACAGAGGAACAGAACCTTCTGCTTGCTAGCTGCTTTTAATGCAGGTTAGGATAAAAAAAAACATTGCACAAAACAAAGCAGTTATGCGGACACATATGGGTTAAGGAGAATGCCTTCTGCCTGCCTTTCAAGGCATTCATATAGCTCACCAGCACACACTTTGTCATCACTGTAGATGATGCAGTACATAAAGTGTTTGTACAGCCGCTGAAGAGAGCTGTCACAGCAGAGACAGGTCCTTTTCATCTCCTCTTGTGGTGCTTGATGCCTGTCCCAGTGACATACATGTACTCCAAAAATAAATTGTCTCCTACAGTCCTCACTCATAGCAAGATACACTGTTAAAAACTTATACACTTATACACACTGAACTCCACGTTCCTGCTCTCCTTTGAATGGTAACTGACTGAATTGTTGGTCTGTAATAAAACAATGTCAAAGCCCTATTGCCTATCACAATATTATGATTTAATGGTTGTAGTTTTTATTTGATTTTATTTGGATTTATGATGCTGTGTTCCCAAATGTTTTCCTCGCATACAGTTTTTTCTTATCCTTCATTTATACTCCACACTTAAATTAACCAAGGCTAAGATTTCATAGGTTTTGATATTGTACAAGTGCAGGAAGACACACTCAAAACACCCTGATCTCTCAAAATTTCCTCATATCCCACACTTCCTTAAGGCTTACTATAAAAGTTAAAATGCCACACAAATGAAAGGAGACAAAGAGATTTAGGCACATGGTTGGACAATGGAAAAAATTAGAAAGTGTTTATAAAAGTTTATGGAAGTCAATAAAAACAAGAGGATTAGCACCTACATTGCTGTGGAGTATCACTAATCAGTAACCAGTTCACTGTTGTTTGTTCAGCCAAAAGTATTGTTTAAATATTCTTTTAGCTTAAATGAAATGATCAAGCCAATAGAGGAGGAGACATACGGCACATCCTCAGAGACTTATTTGAATACAAAATGTTCCTTATTTGCATGTTAGACTGATGCCTCACGCATTTTATTTCATTCAGTAAAATTCCTTTTCTGTATCCTCCAGCAAACAATCCTCCATTCTTCTTCTTCCCCCTTTTATTTTCTTCTTCTTCTTTTTCTTCGTCTTAGAAAAAATGTTTGGATGAGGCAGCAAAGTCGTGCTGTGGCCTTCAGATTCCTGGTTACAGTTTTTAGCCAGTGTGTGGCTTCCAGGGTCAGGTTGAAAAGTAACAGGACAGGAGGAGTTGTTCTTTGGTCTGTGCTGTGAGGCCTGTGGCTCAGTGCGTGGCTGCCATCTGGTGGTGGTTCAAGATGCTAAAATAGACCCATATGGACTTCTATATGAACTTACATAATTGACCTCAGATAAAGTGTTTTTATCTGTCACTTGATTGATAAGCTTTCTCGATGAACATGCCATTTTTGTCTATTATTCAGATCACATAATTATAATAAACTCATTTAACTTTCTTTTTGTGTATTTTGGTTTTAACTGTGCTCTCTTCTGTGTTGTCCCCTTCAGGCTCGCATGGCACTGGATAAAGGAGCTCAGGCTGTTATCTTTGATGTCAGTGATGATGCCAATGCTGCTGCTGAGGTGACTGTGCAGACACAGTGACAGCTATATTCATTTATAAAGTTTCTAAGATGAAAAAACACAACTTAATATGACATTGATGTTCTTGTGTTTTTCTCTTATTACTATTTTTCCCAACTTGTTTGCACACATACACACACACACGCACAGCTGCGAGAAACAGACTCCCTTCCCCGTCCAGTTGTGCTGGTGGAAGCAGAAGATGCTGAGGTGCTGATGGGTTTGGTCAACAAGAACGAGGAGGCCAAAGTTGGCATTGAGATTTTGGAGGAGCAGCCTAGATGGGTAAGCACTGAAACACACATACACACACATCTTGCTTTCTGTTAATTGGCTGGAAGAAGGGGACCCCTCTGGGAAATAACAGAACATAAGGAAGTTGATAAGAAAAAGCTCAGAAGATATCAAATAATATTAGCTGAGAGGCCGACTGAAGCTCTGTGTTTAATGTTGATATGATGTGAAATATCAGAATATATTTATGTACTGCATGTTTGGATGCAAATGGACCATCTAGTGTGAAGAGTAAAGCATGGGAAACAGATGTAGGTCATGATATGTAGGGGCAACGGGTCTAGTGTCTCACCCATGGCTTCTCAAAGGATATCTTACAGATTTGATAGACTCAGTCATTGCTGTGCTCCACTTTCAGATGAAGTTTTTACAGTATTTTTTTATGAAAGGTCCAGTGTGTAGGATACAGGGGGAAATATTTGTGGAATACAGCAGAAATGGAATATAATTTTCATAGGAATTTTTTTTAATTAGTGTGTAATAACCTGAAAATAAGAATCTACAGTAGCCTAGAGAGGACAAACCAAACACTGGCTCTGAAGAGACCCCTTGCATCTCTTGCAAGTTTCACAGCCAACTTAGGTTCCCCTAGACCCTTGAAAGGGGTGAGGGACTGGAAGAATATAAGATTGGGTGCATTTTGCAACTTTATTGTTACATGCTACTAAATCCTACACACTGGACCTTTAAGTACTTTATATTTACATTTGAGATACTTAGAGAATCAATTAAATAAGGTTACAAAAATGGTTTTGCTCTCTTCAGCTTCTCTCCATCTTCATTTCCCTTTTCAGCCACACTATGATGTTGGCATCCTGCTCACCATCGTCTTAGCTATCTTGACCATTGTTCTGATCTTCGCTTTTCGATACAAATGCAAGTCCAATAGAACATGGGTAAGTAAGCTTTCAGTGGATCATCTTACGCGAAGTTAGAGATCTCAGAAAGGTTTTTTACTGACTTTCACTTCTTTTTGGTGCAGGACTCTGTCCATCAGCAGACCATGCGGGCCATTAGTCGATTGGAGACCAAAACCTACAACTCTCAGGGCTGCTCAGGCTCTCAGCGCCACCGTGCTGCCTGGGGATCAGCTAGCAGCTCCAACTCAAGCCCCGTCTGTGCTATTTGCCTGGAGGAGTTTCAAGATGGGCAGGTACAAGGAGAGAAAAGCAAGGAAAAATATTATGAGTAATTGTTATTGTATTTATCGGCTGTTTACACTGACATCTACCTCTGTCTCTTTTTTATCTCAGCATTTGAGGATCATCTCGTGTGCTCATGAGTTTCACAAGGACTGTGTCGACCCCTGGCTGCTACAACACCGCACCTGTCCCCTCTGCATGCACAACATCATGGGTAAGGAAAAGCATATTTCCACATTTGATAAACATGGTGACCATTAAACTGATGGAATTCAATAACCTTCAAAGCATTTCTAAAAAATTCTTTTCCCTTTTTCTTCTCATATAATATTCCACATTTTGAATTTACATTTGAAAATGTGTGAAATTTTTACTAATAACAGCGTTTAGCACAACAAACAGCCATATGTTTGAATTTTAATCCCTTTTGAATCTTCTACAAAAAGTTTTTAATGTATTAAATGTATTTTAATGTCTTGTATTTTAATGTATTAATGTATTAAAGTGATTGTTATTACAGCCTGTAGTGTTCTGTGTTCTGACTGCTGCTGTGATCCACAGGGACGGAGCGGCAGCCTCAGAGGAACAGACTCCAGCAGAGTCCGGAGCAGAGCCAGGGTTTCCTACACGCTCAGCCTTACAGCAGCCCACGAAACCACCCCTTCCCCCAGCACGCCATCCCTTTCTCTATGAGGCCCCACTATCCTAGTGGACCCTCTGGACCCTATCCCTCTCTGGGCCACTACACTGGCTCTTCTCCCAGGGACGCTCAAACACTACGGTTTCTAACCAGCAGGCCACTTGGCACCAGCTGTGGGTACCACCGTCCTGTAGAGGGTCCTGGGCGGCCCCACAGGATTGGAGGTAACTGCAGGACTTCCGCCCACCACTACAACCCTCGTCGGTCCTGCCACAATTATCGCTCATCCTGTCCTGCCCAGCGCAGTGCATCCAGCTCTAGACTTCACCACGTGGCCTCCGTCCCACCGCAGCCCCGCGGAGCACCACCCCACAACCGGCAGGATGAGGGCAGCTGCTCGGGTGGCAGCTACCACACAGAGCGCAGTGGATACCTGGCTGATGGGCCAGCGAGTGACTCAAGCTCAGGACCATGCCATGGCTCCTCCAGTGACTCAGTTCTTAACTGTACTGATGTGTCCCTGCAGGGGGTTTATGGCAGCTGGTCCACATTTCGTAGTTCTCTGAGCAGTGACTACGATCCGTTTGTGTATTATGGGCCAGGTCGTGGGCACGCCCCCCACAGGGACAGCCTGGAGGCATGTGCCCAGGCCCGGCCCAGGTCTCTGGATTCTGTGGTGAACAAAGCGGGCTGCACCGAAGAGCAGCCACAGACTGTGTTCAGCCACATCCACTACCACCGCCACAGACACCACCACTATGAGGAGGGGGAGCCCAGCCAGGGTCTGAGCAGAGGCTCTGATGAGGAGCAGGGGGCTTCTGCTGCTGCAGCTGCACCTGCTGCTCTTGTCTTGGACAAAGACTCACCAGTTTGCCCTCCAAAGCACAGCCCTTGCCAGTGCCCGAAGCCAGAGCCCACAGATAGGCCCAGTCCAGGGGCAGAGTGTCAGGACCATGACCCCAGCAGCCCTACAGGACCTCCTGTCCTGGTATCCCCTATCCCCCTACCGCTTCAGCCCCACTGCTGCCATCAGGGACATGGACACCCTCCCGCTCCTCGAGGGCGAGTAGGTGGATGTGTGCTTGATGGCCCTTCTGTCCGTTTCCACCAGAGCCTTGATCTGCAGGATGACCGTAGCATCCACATCCACTACGGTCAGGGCCCGGGCTTCTGCTGCTCTCCTCCTGAGCTGCACCCTGCCCTGCTCCCTGTGCCCCTCATTCTGGACTCTGGAGGCATGGAGGAATGGCCTTGCTGTGCCGGGGCCCATGTTGTGTGGCAAAAGCGGGTGCAGCAGGCACGCTCAGAGCCTCAGCTCCTGGGGCCTGGGACCTCTATGGACAGGCAACCCTGCAGGTTCCACCACAGCCCAGCAGCTGCAGCTGAGCGCAACACAGACATTTGTTTGTACTGCCAAACGTTACACCAAAATCAGGGTGGGTGTCTCAAGTATTTATCTTTAGTAAAGACCAGCAGTTGGGCTTCAGGGATAATTTTGGGGGGACCTGCATGACATTTGACTTTTGTATTATTTGTTCATTACATTTAAAAGGTGACTTAAGCTGTCTTTGTGTCCACAGGATCAGAAGAGGAGTCAGGTGTGTGAGAACTTTGTTGCATCCCCGTTATCATACGCTGCTACACAGGAGCCAGAATGGACAAGCCTCTCATTGGCTATTGCTCTCATGTCTTCCACATAATTCCACCAGAAACGCCTTCGTTCAGACGATTCCCCAGCCTCCCCCAGGATTCAAAGCTCACAAGCTGAAAAGGTCTTTCAGCTGAGATAGACTGAGTTAGTTACATTATTCAGTGAAATTATTTTTGATTAAATCCTACTAAAATTTTTTAAATAATGCTGGACCCTTCATAATATTATGTATCAGAATATATAGAATGATTTAAACGTTTGGGAGTCGCTGGGGAAACAACTAATACACCACAAAGGGGAAAAAGTGCTTTTGTTGTTTCTCCTTGTCAGCTATAGGAAAAATATACATTACCAACACAAGTTCCCATGCTCCTTAGTGACAACTAGCGGACGATCCTTGATTAGGGTGATGAGCCCTCATGAAGTGAGACTCCAGCTCTGCATTTCTCACTCTATTATAAAATAACTTGATTTATCTTAGAGGTACTTACTTTCACTTGCGTGATCTTCGTCTTCCTTCGCTGAGTCCAGTCTCAGCTGAGAGAAGCTTTTCTCTCCAGCCTACCTCAGCTCAGATTTCTTAACAAGCCTCACACACGGGGTCTTTAAAAGGTACTGCTGTAGTGATTTTTTTTTTTTTTTTCACAACCATGTAGCTCCCATAAAAATCAAGAAAAAGTCAGACCTATCCAAATGGAGAGAAGGGTTGATGCTCAGCCCCTCAAACAACAAGCATTCACTGAGGTTGCTGAGCCTTGCACGGGCCTTGTTTTCATTATTTCAATAATGGCAGCTGTTTTCAACATGTTTTTTTTTTGTTTTTTGGATCTTCTTTTTTTTTGTAGTCTGTAATTTTTATTTTCATCATTCAAAATGAACCAGTTTGACTGAATTATGCCGTCATTACAAGCTATTGTCTTGTTCCTGTCATTTCTCTTGCCAGTGGTTACTTCACACGTTTGACCTCAGAGCTGTTAAACCTTCTGATTAGTGCAAAGTTAACAGGACTCAACACAAGGACACAAATCCATCCTTTGCTTCTCAAATGTCTAATTCACCTTAACCCCTGCCCCTCATTGTCCTCCAGCAACTAAAGCTCTAGAAAAATGTTCTACATTGCATCCACAGAGAAGAGATATTGACTATTTAATGATGTAACTGGAGTAAAGCCATGCTAGGTAGACCTTACAATCCCCAGTGCCAGCTCTGTCTGTTGCCTTCACACCAGTTTAGTGAAAACTTGGTGTGCTTTTCCCATGATTACAAACTGTAGGGTAGATACAGCCTGAGAAACATCTCAGGAAAAATCAAACACTGGAAAAAGAGGAAGAATTTATTATAGTTACAGTAACGATACCCCAAGCAGTGAACAATCCTGTCGGGATAAATGTGCATTGTAGATCCCTGCTTTTGAGCTTCCAGCACTTAAAGGAAGATCCACCTTATATCAAAAATCAAATACAGAATTTTAAAGATTATTTTGTAAATCAAATCAGTAGTATTTTTTTATGTTTAACCACTGCAAACCACAAACAACAAAATTAAAATCTAAATCTTTTGTCACCTAATATTCCCTCCCTTCCTTTTTAGCTCATGATTGACAGAAAATGTGTTTAAACTCATATAAAAGTCACACTAAACAACTTAAACACTACACTTAAAATTCTGAGATCAGAGGAGTGTTATTGGGGGGATTTTTCCTTTAAAGTAAAAAATGTGAAAGCAGTCAAACTTCAGATACAGCTTAGCTTAGCACAGACAGCAGACAAAGAGTTCATGGGTATTGCAGTGTAATCAGTAGCACTTAACTAAAGCCGCATATGTGCCTTATTCATCAAACTGTTCATGATCCTAAATCAGGATTCTCCCAACACTTTAAGCTCTTACCTGTCTAACCAAAGAGGCAAAATCTTGAACACAGTGAACTTTTCGCACAGTATGTGTTGTGCCTTTTTTTTCCTGCTTCAGCTTTTTCGATAACTATCAGATTTAATCAGGCTTTTAATGACATGAAAGAGCATACCAGGATTTAAGTAGGAATCATTTTGGACTCAATATTTTGGACAATCATGCAGAAATTTTCAACTGCAGTCCCTTGTACTAATACCTCAGTTTGAATGTGTCAACACAGCGTCCTCCAGCTTAAGTGTCAGGATTTCCTTATCTGTTATTTTTTTGTACCCAAAAGGTCTCTAAGACTGATAGACGGAAATGACTGAATTACAGGCAGCACTTTGGATTAAGCAGATTTTATATATAGAGAAAAAAATCAGATAGTATTAATTTTAAAGCTGACCCAAAACCATCAACACATGAAAAATATTCTTTTGTGATGCCGGGGAATATCCAATGTGATTTAATCCTGTTCAAGATCTTTCTCTTTGTGTTGTTTTGTGTTTGTTTTGTCATGTTTTTTGCAAGAATAATGAGCTGAAACTGCCTTTTCTATGAGTCAAAATCCCTCCAGAACCTTAAGGGATATGTCAGTATATTTTGGATACTTTGTGTACAAAAGAGAACAACAAAAACAGAAATGAAATAGTGTTGTATTTTATATATAATAGAACATTTCAATATAGTGACATGTCACTAATATATTTATTTACTAATATATTTATCCATTTTGTCCAGGTTTGAAAGAGTGGTTTCTGTATAGACTGATTGTTTCTATATGGAAACTGACCAGTGCCATCACAGATGTATCAACCTGCCTTCATTCCAATTATATGCAAATAAATTATTTTGAAATAAAACCTCTGTGCTGGATGTATTTTACTGCCGGAGAATCAGGGACACTCCCACTTTATCAGAGGAGTGTTTTTAAAGGAATAGTTCACCAAATTACTCACACAGCTTCAAATCATTTCCATTTTTAAAGTCATTGAAGATAGTTTGGCCAGTCTATTGGAACAGGATATATCTATTAGATTTGTCTAAACATAAAGAGCACAAAGGAAATTAAACATGTCTCTGAATTAGGTATGCATAGGATTCAATCACCTTCATAACATCAAAAAAAGTTCATGACAGTAAGAAACCATGTGCCTCCAGCTAAAAGATGCATCCGTCACAAAATTAATTTACAATATAACCTTTGGAGGAGGCTCTGTTAAAAGAAGAGGAGAGTAAACCATGGCCAGAATCTACTCTTTAAACTTGGTGCCTGAGCCAAAAGTACAATCTGATCATTTAAATGTAAAAATGGTATAATGGCTGCACCTGCAGCTTATGCTTGGAGCTGGGGCATTTTCTCATACATGAATTATAAAATAGCTCTTTTTTGTAAGATTATGAGCAAAAACCTGTGGGTAAAAGCATGAAAGGAGTTTAGATTCATCTCAAAAAGAACACTGTGAGGTAAAAGTTTTAAGTACAGCAAATGTGATCAAAACTGCAAAATTTGAAGTCACTGTTTTTTTTCTATAGTTGAATTCATTTCTGTAGTGTTTTGACAAACAGGGAGCAGACTGCATAATAACAGAACTCCCATTTTGATTCAAAATACTTAGAGTCATATGTCACAGCAATTTAGGTTCAATAGAGATTAACACAAATAAAATACATATTATAAGGGAAAAAGTTGGTCATTTTAAGAAACAATTTTAATAACTGTCTTAGTTATAGTCAGGTCAGAATATTGATATTACTCTTTTTTCCATACACTAAATATCAAACAAAAGCCAGGAGATACTTGGTTAAGCACAGAGACTGGGAGCAGAGGAAAACAGTCAGCAAAATCTGAGGAGTTAATGCGTGAGGCTGTAGTTTTACAGGGCTATGAATTTAAATGTGTCAGAGTGTATTGTAGAGGTGTTGGTAAGCACATTTGGTTACCTTTAGACGGATCCAGGTTAGCTGTTTATTTATTTTTTTTTGTCTTTGTGCTAGGCTATGCTAACAGTCTCCTGGAGCTAGCTCCATGTTTAGCATAGCAGGAAAAAAAGACATATATCCCAAAATATCTAATTAATCCTTTAAAACTTGTACGAGCTTCCTGAACACACATGCCAACCCTGATGAACATGAGTTTCTTTAATGAGCCGTACAGCATTCAGCAGGCAGCTTATCTGATTGCACCTTCAGCGTGTCACATGAAGATATTAACACTCTGCACATGTTTGATATACTGTAGTTGAGAAGGTGTTGTTGATTTCCTCTGAAGTGAACAGTCATATATGTTATAACAGTCTAATTTTGGTTTGCCAGCAGCAAGCGGAGGATCAGTAGAAGGCTTTGGCCTGCCCTTGGGGTGTCAGCACTTTGAGGTTGCCCCTGGCATCTTGGTCCTTCTCAATGGCCTCAAAGAGGGACTTGAAGTTTCCTGCCCCGAAGCCCTGGAGGGAGAACAAACACACGCAGATGGCTAATTATCCAAAGATCTGCCTTCTTATGTGTCATTTTTTGTTATAGCTCTGGGGATGTTCACACAGACACTGTTAAACACTTTGATGTTGGATCATGGCAGATAAATATTCTCATTAGGTTCAAACTCGACTCCGTTCTGACAAGATGCATTAACTGGGGGCTGTAAAGGGCTTTCCTTTACATATTAATCATGTAAATATTTTCATAGAAAATCAAAAGATCTAGTATAGAGGGAGAGATTCTTTGCTGTGGTTCAGATTCAGTTTTTCACTTTCATGCATTGTATACGCATGTATAGACTCAGTGAAATGCTGGAGAATGACAAGATGTGCCTGTTCTGACAAGAGAAATGGGTGCTAGGTGTTGGAGCTGAAGTGCCACAGGGTGCAACTCAATCCAAAGATCCCCCTCACTGTGAAGCAGGGAGCCTTTTAATCTGTATCTGTGATAGATTTACTGATCTTTTACAAGTGGGCTACTGTTATACTGTTCACACTGGGTGGGAGCTGTAAACAGATGTTCAGGCGGCTCTGTCTCGGCTTCTTAAAGGTGGTGAAGGTAAGAAATACGACCACAGGCCTGTAAATCCTTTTACAAAGACACTGAGGCTAAAAGATTACCAGTTCCACCAGTGGCAGTTTAACTGGTGTGTGGCACTTACAAAGTGGTTGTTCCGCTGAATGACCTCCAAGAAAAGGGTCGGTCTGTCCTGCACAGGTTTGGTGAAGATTTGAAGGAGGTAGCCCTTATCATCAAAATCAACTAAGATTTTCAGTTCCTTGAAAGGAAATGGAGAGTTTACATTTGAGAGCAAACACACACAGAGGCTATAAATGATTTCAGGCCTGTTGACATAAAACATCTCCTCACCTGTAAACGGTTGAGGTCCTCTTTCACCTTGATCTTGGCGGTTTTGAGTTTCTCCCGCAAGGAGTCGTAGTATGTGTCAGGTGCTGCCAGGAACTCCATCCCTCGAGCACGCAGGTTCACTATCTGTTTTGAGGCAATAACAGACAAAAAAAGGCAGGATTCTTAACTTTCATTGTAGATTTGGGAGGGCTTTGCAAAAATTAGGCTGAAGATTGTCACATTTGTGCTTTTGATGTTGATCAAAGCCTCACAGTTTCAATGATGTTTGACGTGTTGAGGGCAATGTGCTGAACACCTGGTCCCCCATTATAGTCCACATATTCCTGTGAAGAGGGAGATTTAGGACATAAAATGCACTGAGGCAGAGCTGTAAAACAGGAGCTGTCACATATTTGCTAAAAGTTTGACCCAGGGATCCACATATACAAAGATAATTTAATTAATTTTGTTCACTTGAAACAAAATGGTATAACTGCTTTCATGTTGCTGGAAACCCAAAGTGATGAACCACTGCATTAAACAGAAAGTCCCAGAAAAAAAAGAGACTGTTGAAGTGATAAAATGAGCTGATGAAGTCGCACCTGGATTTGCGATATTCTTTTCCCAGGTGCAGGTTCATTGATGGGCATCTTGATGGTCTCTTCATAGTTGGTCACTACTATGGACCTCAGTGAACTGTACTGCGTGTGAATCTGCTTGTCATCTATGGACCAGAACCGGTGGAACATCAAACACTTCTGATACCTGAAATTTAGAGAGCACCGTCAGAAAATGTGACAGTAAGCTAAATGAACAGCCACCCCTTTTTAAAAATAGTTTGAATATGTCCTCTTGGTGACTCTTATTGAGATAAAATTTGGAATTTAATTTAATAAAACAGCAGGGTGGCACTGTAGGTTTTGAACATCTGCACTAACATTTCAGCCAACAAAAGAGGTGGAGTTAGAAGTGTGTTTACTTGTCCTTTTACCCTGTGTGAGTTCTGCCTGCTGTGTGTGTACGTGCGTTCAAACAGGAGTCTTACCAATCTGAAATTGGCACCATCTGATCGTCTGGCTGGTTTCCAACAATGTGATCGATAAAGTTCAGACCTCCTGATGGACTACAAAAAAAGAGAGGAAAAATACTTGACATGGGTACTTTTCCATTAAAGGCTCAGCAGAGAAAAAAGGGAATTTCTGTAACAAGCAGGTAAAACACCTCCCTTTCAGATCAGCTCACAATGCATGTTCCCAAATTTTAACCCAAATATTAAAAGAATTTTAGGTTAAAACCTGGAAATGACTCCTTATCCTGTTAAATCATAGTGTCCAGAAAAGGAACTTTTTCTCTAACAGGTTTTTTGTATGTATCTTTTTGTATATTTCTTTAAGCAAACAAAATATAGCAAATATACCAGACTGCCGAGGATAAAACATATTCTTCCCACTTCATTCTTCATATAATTTTGCAGCAAACTTCAATTTAAACCATAAAATCTTTTTAAATTTATAAAAACATTCAATTTAAAATTTATCACAGTACACAAGATTTAATTAGAGTAATAAAGAAAATTTAAGAAAATACAGCCTCATTATAGATTCAGTATTACTGAACGGTGGCTGTTTTGGTGAGCAACATCAAGACTTTCTCCCAGATTAAATAAAGTGCGCATGCAATACAAGACAGGTCTTGGGTTTTTTAGACCAATAAATATCCCCTAGTGAATTTTTTCAAAATCTTTTGGGATACTCACAGTTTGGCTAACAGAGGATCTCTGAACAGAGGCTCCTTGTAGCCTGGAAGGAAAAGGCCTTTGTAGGGACCAAGGTACTCAATGAGTGTGTGTGTTGTATCTCCATACTGGGGACAATGCATGAGCACAACTTTATTATACATTTCAAGATAAATGTGTGTTTCTAAGGAGGCTTTTCAATGTGTGTTCCTCTTTACACACCGTTTGGACCACGGCATACTTGACCCTGCCATGGCTGTCCTGCTCCACCCAGGGCTCCTTGACGATCACAGCTCCTCGCTCCTTAGCTGTCTGTCAGTGGAGAAGTATTGGAATCAGTTGGAAAATACTGGAGTATAACAAGTGTTTCTGTCTGAAAGCAGCTCCTGGAAGCCCTCTAGTGGCTGAAGACAGAATATCTGTCTATACATGCTGCGATGCACTGCTTTATGTAACTGGATTGATGCTGTTATTGGTCTCAGCGTGCTTCAGTCTGTATCTCTGTAGCCATCCGACAGTCAACAAATAGAGTTTAACCAAACCTTTAGTCTGTCCTTGACTGAGGTCAAAAGTTCAAATTAGCCAATAAATATCAAAGCTGCTCTGTCATATATGTTTGTCTCTATTACAACACACACTGAGCACACCGCATACTCACATTTTAGCCCTTAGAATGTGTGTAGTTTGATAATATAAATCAGGTCGGGTTCATTATTTGAATCACTTGTAGTGAAGCATTTCATGTGAAACAAAATTGTGGTTTAAAATGGAATCAATGTGAAGTGAGTGAATTAGAATTCAATGAAACCCAAATCTGTCACTCCTCGCAAGTTTTCTATTAATGTGCATACTGAATATAATTAATGGCATGAAAATAAGCACATTCACTCAGGTTCAAAGTACCTGAGTTACTTGTACTCAAGTAAAGTATTACATTACTGTAAGAATATTGTACTACTCTTTCCACTACATTTATTTGATTACTGTAGTTACTCATTACTTTTTAAATCAATAAAATAATTTATAATCAGTAACTGCATTGTAATGTAATATTATCATTATTAATACAGGTCAAGCTAAGAAAAGATTTTATTGTTTCTTGGTAAAAAACTTCTAAAATTACCCAGACAAAGACAAAGTTTTATATATATATATACAATACATATTGTATATTATAGGTTTAATATACAATATATGTAGGTTTAAATATACAATATATATTGTATATTTAAACCTATGTTAATGTTTGTACTTCTGTCCTTTTATTGAAACAAAAAGTTTAAATGGAACA
>JAPZDV010000006.1:3493277-3514587 GCA_029814665.1 Acanthurus lineatus | reverse complement strand
TACACACAGCTTTTTGAACTTTAAGTGTATTTTTTGCAATAAAAAGGTAATCACTATACACATTTCTGATTTCAAAGAATATGAAACATGTTTCTTTCTGCCTCTTGCAATTAAACTTCAGTTGACATTGTCTCTGCAGGGTGTGGCCATTTCAGTTCACACTGTGACCTCATCAGTACCTGAATGTCTCACAAGGCTACTTGTGTGAATGGTTGTTACCTTGATTAAGGAGTCACAGTCCTCCACTTGGAAAGCAATGTCTTTGGCACCATCTCCATGCTTCATCAAGTGATGTCCCATTTCTGAGGGAACATAAAACTATGTTGAAAAGCAGACATACTGTGTGTCATGTTCACCTCACTTCATCTTTTATTAAAAGACTTGCCTTCATTTCCAGGATTTAGGGGAGATTCAAAGACAAACAGTATCTGTGAGGAGAAAAAAAGGGTTGGTTGCATTTGTGGAGAGGATCTGTACTCATTGGACATACTGGGCATTCAAGCATTTGAATGTTTATTCAATCAACACAGGGCGTTTAACTGCACACCTTGTCCTGTCTGACAACATGAGACACCACCTCTCGGCTTCCAGTCTCCAATCCTTTGTAGGCCAAAGGTTCAAAGCCCATTTTATCACAGTAGAAGGTTGCTGCCTGCAAAACAATCAGACTGTGTTTAGTATGAAGGAAATCTCTGATGAACTTAACAAAGAGAGACACACTCTGAGTTAGAGAGTTCATCTTCTGGCAAAAACATATTGATTATAGATTGCTCAGTCTGGCTGTGTGTTGTCTGGTCTGTGTGCTCAGCCAGAATGACTGAATGAACTGAGAATGTCTGGGTAGCAGGTATGTTTTTCATTCGAAAGTAAGTAATACAAATGCCATGTTCCACTTTGTAATTTTGATTTCATTGTAATTAAACTTACTGATGGGTAATAAAATATGTAAATGTGGTTGAGTAGCCACCCCTTAAAAAAATAATTGAGTTTGAAAGCTCCAGGGGCTTCAGATTAAATCGTGTATAGTTGTTCTAACTTTGGAGAACAAAGTCTCATTTGATATGTAACTATTAACACTAAGCCTGCAAATGTTTCTGTAATAATGAAAATCAACACAGTAGAAGTGAAGACAGGAAGAAACTTGGCAAGACACTAAATCTTTAATTGTAAAATGTCTTATAAATTTCGACTTGATTCAAACATGGAGTATGTGGTAAAGATGTGATTTTACTGGCATTGGTGAAATAATGAAAATGACACATTGACAGAAAGTTAACTCGTTTCAGTATTTAGACACCAACCTGTTTGGCATTGCCGACCCAAAAGGTGATATGATGGAACTTGACAAACTTTCCCCTCGCAGGCTAAAAAAACAGAAGAGGTACAACAAAAGAATTACTGATTCAGAGTAAAAAATTAAACCCACCATGTTTTTTTTTTAGGTTTGTTTTAGAATTATTAAATGATTGGTTTCACCTGACATCTTAGATTCAAATCTCATATTAGCTGAAGGCTTAGAATGATTCACACAACATTCAGGTACTCAGTTATGATTCAGGCCTTCCTCTGCAGAGCCAACAATACTGTAACACATCATAGACTGCTCTCCACAAAATAATAAAACATCTGCAGAGGCTGTTGTAATCTTACCTTCTCTCCTTTATCTGTGTAGCTCGTCTAAAGCAAAGAGAAGAGATATGCATCATTATAACTGCATCCTCAGGAGCTCAGACTCACCAAAAGTCAGTAGATCTCATGTTTCTAATGTTAATTAAAGGCTTTTATCCACTGAAGATAAAATTATCTCCTCAGTTACTAAGCTGTGAAACCGTCTAATGTCCCACAGCTGAGAGCACCTGCTCAATATAATTAGCTCTGATAATGGAGAAGTCACTTACCATGCTGTGATTGTAGATGCACCACAGTTCAGAGAGAAAAAAAGATCTAAATCAGTGTCTGTCCCGCTGGTGTGCGGATAAGTACTGACCTGATGACCAACTGTGATTGGTCCTTTAGGATCTACACCCACCTGTCCGCCTCCTTGTTTCCTGCTGTACTTCAGCTAAAAAGTTCAACAGCAATGGCCTAAGTTTTGTCATCTCTCGAGTCCAGTGTCTAATGAGTCTTCAGACATACAATTGTCATAGAAACATGGATACATTAATCTTGGTGTGGAGAAAGTACTGTACGGATACATTCACTCTTGTCTTAGAAGTTTGCCTGAGATAGTAAATATATTCCTCATGAAAATGTATTAGGCCATGTTGAGGAATTTTTTGTTTGTATTATAACAGAGATGCAGTGCAGTTCAAAAACACAGAAACTGCTTGTACAATGAGTCAAAATGAACTGGGAGTGCAGCACTTACCTTAAAAATACACTGATTGTAGTTTTTAGGGTACAAACTGAGGTATAATCCTGTCACACACAAAGCTCCCTGAGACCCCTTTTTGGTTTGGGCTCTTATTTTCGTCACCAGGGGGCGCAACACTGCCTGATTCATATTGTCATAAATGAAAAATCTGCATTTATGTACTATAAGGTTTGTTTTCTACTAATCATGTGGGCTGATTTTGAATAATTCCTAATTGTTTATGATTTTATGATGAGTCTTTTTGATTAAGATCTAATTAAAAACTGAGTGCAAAAAAACAAGATTGAACTATAATTTTAGCAAAATTCAACACCTTGCTGTTGTATTTATATATCATTAGATATGACAATATCTAGTGTGTAAAAAAGCCTCAGTTGATTGAAAAAAAATGTACACAGTCAGTACTCGTAGAGTGTTTGTGAGTTATTAAAATAATTTGGGATCGGGGATCATGATTTGCCCAACTGTGCAAAGAAGACGTTCAAGGAATACAGCAAACACAGGGCTGAGGAGTTGTGTGGCTGTTAACTGGTATCAGAGAGCATATAAGGTCAGGCAGGGACTGTACAGACAAGGCAGATGAATAAAAATAGTGTCTGGCCCCAGCTACAGTCCTGTAAACTGCATTGTCAGAATGTATGCACATGCTACCGTCAGTGTCAGGGAGACCATGCAGTCAACTGTTCAATAAATTTAGGTAAATACTGTCACTTTAAAAGTCGAAATGAAATTTCAGTGCATGAAAAGATCAGACCAGGGTTGATGGTACCAATTATTTGAATACCTGTTTTTTTAAATTAACTAGTTTGAGTTATCTAATGTAAGAAACTAGTCAGAACTGCCTACTAGTTGACAAAGTACAATACAGCGGCTAATTGTTTGTGAATTAATTTTATATTAATTTTATATCAATTTTATATCAATCATTATCGTTTCAGATTTACACCTGACTCTCACTGATTTCTGAGCAAAGGTAGTTAGACTAGCTTGATCTGCACTAAAAAAGCCCTTAAAATACATTTTCCTAAATTACATTTTTCTAAGACCCTGCAAAGACTCAGTTTTAGCTCCACCTATATCTTTATACTTTAGTAACAGCCTTAATCATTAAAAACCTCAGAAAACGAAAACTCATATTTTATTGCTTAGAACCAGGCTAGGCTGTGACTGTAGTCGGAACTAGTGTGCCGTTGCGCACATACTGCATCGTGTATGTGTGGATCCAGTTTGTGCCGCGCTGTGATTTTCTATTGGTGAGCTTCAGGAGTTTTGTGGACTCTGATTGGCTCTTTTGTGGGTGTGTACAATCCATTCTCTTGACTGTTGTGAGTGATTATTGGCCAGTACATATTGTCTAGCACCATTGGTCTAGAACGTTTAGTTCCCGTCTTGACTATTGGCCAGCGCTGTTGTCATCATACAAGAATGCGGAAGTCGTGTGGTCTACTGAGTCACCGTTGTGTCAGCTGATTCTTTCTGAGTGAGTAACTCGATTTATTTATTAGAATTAAGTAACTTCTCATTAACGTATTGTCTTTGACATGTTCTCGGACAGTTAGACTTATGTTGGCCCTGTGAACCTTGAGCTGTTTTGTCGTTTTCTGTTTGTAGCTAAGCGAATATACACACCTGCCTGTAGTAATATTGCTATCCGGCAGCTAGCATGATGCTAACGTTTGCAAACACTGCTCACACACACACACACACTCACACACACACACAAACACACACACTCTCACACAGACACTTACATACACTTTCGGTTTGTCTAAACTACTCGCCTTTTAGCGTAATGCTCGTGTGTGGTGAGGCTGTTTTCCACTTTCACTTTCACCTTACATGTCGATAAACTTTACCCCGGTTGTCATATATCCACACCTGTTGTTTTGCCACGAGTCCAACAGAGCACCTGCAATTCTTCTCTCTGTCAGTGGAGCTGTCGCTTTATGGTGATGAAAACCGGTAATGCTGGAAAATTCGAGGAAGATCAATTGTTTATTTTTCGGTCTGAGAAAATCACCCGGGAATTCCCCCTGATGGATTTGAAACATTGTAACTTCAAGGGGAAGCGTTACTCTTTTTTCAGAAGTCACCCAAATGCTAATGATAATCACTGTCTCTTTCTCTAGAAACACTTGAAAATTTCTTTAAGTAATTCTCCTTATTATATTGCATCCCCGTTGCTCTCACTTTGCTTGTAATTTAGCCCTTTTCAGCTTTTGTAAATTCTTTCTTCTATATGATTAAATGATGCATCATACCTACCATATGTTTAAGTGGTATAACCATCAGAGCTACAACAGTTAATAGATTATTCTTTTAGTTGTGAAATATCAAATTAATTGCCCACTATTTTGACAATTAATTCGAGTATTTAAATTCCATCTTTTTAAGCCAAAAAACTTTCTTGGGTCTTTGCTTCTCTATGGCAGTAAACTGCGTAGGCCCATTTAAGGGGTTGTTGAAAAAAAAAAAGATATGGGTCTTTTAAGCTGGACTTTGGGAAACACTGATCGACATTTTTCAACATTTTCTCTATATACACAAAAAAGCAGCTCTACCTTAGTTTTCCTTCAAAATTTTATCACTACCATTACAAATACTTATTGCCCACCAAGTGCTTGTTTTGTTTGAAAAACAGTTCAAAACCTATATGTACCATTTTTGTCAGCACAAAAGACCAAGAAAGGCAGCAGCTCCAACTGAGAAGGTTAAGTTAAAGAACATTTGTCAGTTTGCATGATTAATGTTTTACTGACCAAGAATAATGGAGAAATATATTTTTTTGAGGAAATATCAGCTTCACTGAATATCTTCCTGTACAGGTCAGGTCACATCTTACTAAAACAATGTGTGATACTGTCTCTTAAGTCAGAGACCAACCTCTATCAAGAACTAATAGAAACAATCTGGAGCAGTGAAGATGTAAAGCTTTTGGTCAAGTGCAAAAACTGCTGGTTTCAACGGAGGATGTCTTTATCAGAAGACATCTCTTTCTTCAACCATCACTCTTCAGTCTTAACTGCACTTGCTGAACTCTTCAATTCTCACACTGCCCATACCACCTGATCCTGAACAAGCTGCAACAACACTGTCCTTGGTGTTGATGTTCTAGTCTAAATGTGTCTATAACATTAAGTATAAAAAGATATGCAAACTGCTGTTGAATGCTTGCTCAGGTCATTATTCTTTTTAACTTACTCTTAAATTAGCAGCGACTGATAATAGTAATAATTATATGTTTTCCAATATTAGACAGTAATATATCCAAACAAGGTATTTGGATGGCTTATGTAAGGCAAAGCTTAACCTTGGAGTTCTTTTCTGAGATGCAAAAAGGCAAATTGGTTTTGGAGGAAAACAGGTTTTTAACCCTCAAAGTAAGCCATCCAAAAAGTATCATAGTTGTATCGAAACTCAGTCGTTGCATAAATACAAATGAAGAAGGTGTGGTAAGTACCTGGAATGAATAGAAACATGTCTCTGCTCATGTTTTTATTCAGAAATAAATGCCCTGCTGAATGCTGAATCATATTGTTGTGTTAAAAATATCTCTGTAAAAATGACAACACCCATGCTGTGGCCTCCATTGTATTTTTTAGCTCCTCTTACAAACTGTCCTCTGATGACGGTAGAAAAATCCTTGCACAAATGTTATCAGTGTTTTGAAATACATTGGGTCTCCTTTTTGCTGATTTCCCTAAAGTCTTTGCAATATTTAAATGATCACAATCAGGTTGTTGCAGTCTTTGAGTCATTGTAATTTTAAAACAATATCTGATAAATGCAGTTAGAGCAGTTGTTTAGGTAGTAACTGATTACACATATTTTAAAAATATAAATAATTAATTATCAAGTGCATTAATTGGTTGGCTAATGTGTAGATATACACATTGATGCATCCCAGGAGCTGCAAAGCTTTTGTCCCTTTTGGCTCATTGGTTTGAGTTCAGAGCCTGCTTGTAAGGTTCAGTCTCATCTCTCTCATCATCCCTGTTTCTACAGCATCAGGCAGCTCTCTGTAGTCAACAAGCTCTGATAAACATACTGCACACCAGCTGCACAGCATCCAACTACAAATAAAGTGAGCAACTAGCATGTGAACATCTAGCTGAAGATCCAGATATCTTTCTCAGGAGCTGGTTAAGACTAATTCATAAACTGCCACCTTGACATCTCCCATTGGTTTGTTGAGTACCATTTGGAAGTCTGGAGTTTGTTCATATGATCGATATGAGCCAATGAGCATACGCATCACTACCAAAGACTGTGACCCATAGCAGACAGCTAGCAACTGCTGCCCCTTAAAGTGGCTTCACTCTTAAATATAAATTAGCCTTATTAGAAGAGTGAATTATGAAAAGATTCACCCACATACAGTTTTCATAAATAAAACAAACATCATCTGTAGACATGTTACAACAGTTAATTAAAGTAAATAAATGAGGAATTGGTAGCTAACATGTAAACAACAACTTATATGTGTAGTTGTTGTTACTCTCTTTTTCCTCCAAGTGACTATAAAATCTTGTAATGCAGCTTTAAAGGTTTGGTCTCCCTGCTATCTTAACTTGATTATTTTGCTGCCACATTTGTGTGGAGTGTTATCCTAATCAGGTTTCGGCTAATGTACATCTTCTATTTGTTATAACTATATTTTATATACTCATACTGACATTTTGTAAACTTAAATTGTTTGACACTAGTTTTCAATCACAAAGTGACTCAAATTCCTGTGAGTGAGTGATTGTGTCTATTTTAAAACAATTACAAGTGGTTGCTTGCATCTTTCGATCTCTCTGTATATGAGCGATAAGCAATAAAGCTGTGTCCTTTTGATAAAATGAGTCATAGCGGAGGTGGGTGAAATGTAGAAAGTCCATGCCCTGTAGTATGGCTTCTTTCATTTTGAGAAGCCTGGCACTTAGAGAGTGGGAGGGAGAACGAGTAAGCAATAGAGATAGAGCGAGGGAGGGAGGGAGGAAGGGAGGTATGTCATGCACTGGATTACAACCAGTATGTGTTTGGGAGTCGGAGACTACTGCTACTTTGCAAGGCACTGAGCTTGAATTCAACCTTAAAAAGTAGACAAAAGTCTGAACAAACGGTTTGCAGATCCTGCACTTTGTACAGGTAAGAGAAGTCAACTTTGGCAATTGTATTTTGTAAGTTGAGAGTAGTGCTTTTTTTCTTTTTGTGGAGCTGTGTGCAAAAGGGGGTGTGTCTGGAAAAAAAGTGTAGGGAAGTGAGACAGTGAGAACTTTAGTCCAGTTTGTGTCCTTGTAATCAGTGCATTGTAGTTTGGTCTTGTCCGAAACTCAAGGAAGTGAACACTCTGTCCATGTTATGTCTGGCCGCCTGTGTGTTACTCTCTTTATAGTAAACTTACACTAAGCTTCCTGACTGAGCTTGAATAGGCACGTTGCACAAGGGGAGAAGGCAGTGCAGTATCGTAGCGTTGCTTTTCATTCACATATTTCGTAAATCAAGTTTTGGTTCATAATGCTTAGTGTTTAACCATGTCGTAATTTCTTGTCAGTGTTTAAGCTTGTTGCTTTATTTTGCATGCAGCCACTGTGGAAATGCACAGCACTGTTCAGATATCCCGTGGTTGGAGTAATTTCAGATCCTGTGGGTCATGTTGTTGGACAATCAGGATATCCACCTCAGCATGCCAGCTGGAGCAGCTTGGTTGTGTAGAAAAGTTGTAAAGTTTGTCCACATCTGCTGTCCATTTCTTTTGCACTTATCTGTTTGGCTGCTCATAATCAGAAGAGGAATGTTGAGTTTGCACTTCCTTTTTTTCCTATCAGGTCAGGTCATTTAAGGTGATTTGCTTCAAGGTTTCCAATATGGCGTAAAAGTCCACGCATGTGCCTGCATGTCTGTCTGCACCCCTGCATGTGTGAAGTTAGTTTACACTGACTAGAGCTGATTTGTTGAGAGAACCTTTTATCTAAGGCAGCCAGTTTAACCATCACCTTGTACGCATCACCCTTCTCTGAGAGCTGTTGGTTAATAGGGAATTTGTGCAGAGGAGGGGTCGATTGACGAAATGTAAAGTACATTTATACATGTTGTCTTAAACAATGAGATGGTTCAGGATTTTAATGCCAGCTTTCATTTTATTTGCTTGAAGATAGGTTTTTAGAATCAAGCACTTTACGCAATCATGCACACAAACAAACAAACATGCACACACACACCCAATGTCTGAAGGTAGTGTGTTTTAATGTTGGCAGGAGCCATCGCTGGCACAGCAGAGCCCAGTAGACTGGAGGAGAGGGAGGGACCTGAAGAGGAGCGCCCTGACCGACTGTCGACAGCACTGGCTGGCAGCATGGTGAGCCAATCACACTGCTTGGGAGGGGACTTGTGTTTATATACTCCACATACTCTGCTGTAGCTTCCTCATTGCTATTGAAATTGATGGAAATCCCGAAATGATTTCTGAAGGGAAAACGACAAGTCGGGACTTTTTCAGTCCCGCACAGGAAATGGCCCTATACTCGCACAGGCATAAACAAAGTGCAGTGTGTTGCAACATGTTTAAAAACCGAATGTGCTACTCAGACCTTCTTCTTCAACAAACAACAGATACAGTTTGTTGCACAGTTGATTGTCCTAAAGTCCATTTTCTTTTAAAGCAGTTTAAATATATGATACTTTATAATATTATTCTATTAAAAATACAAAGAAACTAACTTTCACATGTGTTCACATTGGTAAGGGAGTGGTCTAAGCTGCTATGTGTATTTTGTAAATGCAGTAAGAATAAAAACTGTGTTAATTAGATCATGATATGCAAGACAACTTTATTAGTCATTAACCTTGTTTTAAAAACGCAACATATTTTGTACCACAGAGCAGTCACGTTAATTTCTTCGAGGTGTCACAATCAAATTTAGCTAAAATTTTGGTCTGGAAGCTGATGAGGGATAAAATAACTGTCAATGTATCAGAGACTCCTAATTGTTGTTTGTGGTGACTGCTTGGCGCAGGGGGCAGGGGGTCTTTAGGGATCAGCAAATGAGCAAATAAATAACTGGATACAACAATTTAGCCATAGTCAGCACTCAACAGGGATTTGTGGAAAACAAGTTAATTGGAGTAAAAGTGGATCATCCTCAGGCACCTTCCCTCTTTGCTGCAGTAGTAGTTTTCTCAGCAGGGTTAGGGCTTTATTGCATTTTTGTTTCATTCAGGAGCATGTTGCTGCATCAGTAAAAGTGCTGTGAAGCAGGTAACAGATGTTACAAGTCTTTGATGTAGAACCCTGCCACGAGTCTCCTTTACTACCATTTTGCCCATCCAGACCCTATTAACCTCCTATTCATGTGAAGAAGCTCAAGGCAGTATGTGACAGTCCAGAGTATTGAATGTGTGTATCCTTGACAAAACACTGAACTCCAGCTTGCTTACTGTGTGACCATCGTACTGAATATGAACCTCAGCTTTATGAAAAATAAATGAATAAATAAAGTGCTTGGGGTGTAGTCCAATGGTGAAGGTGTCCACCTAAGATCTCCATGACTTCACTCTGCTGCAGTAAGTACTGATTTTTTTTAATCTTTCCATTTATGTACTGCTTTCCTTCTGATGTATGCTACTGGCTGTTCAATTCTTAGGCCCATCACGACTAACAGTGCCATGTGAAATTACCATGAAAGTTATTTTTGTACAAATATGTAGACACAAGTCTGCTGCTCTGAGTTGCTACATGCACATTTTTTGAATTGAAGTGTCTCTTTGGATATAGTGAGTCTCAGCTTTTACTGTTTACGTGAGACAAGTAGCGGTTTGTCCAATCATGCTGCAGTTGTGGGCCTGAAGGTTGTAATTACACTGAAGCATTGCAAATACAATGTGCATGATGCAAGACTATTTGTAGGTCACAACGCTAATTACATTTCAGATGAGACTTGCAAGCCGTGCATTTCATTTTACAGTAATTATTAAGTGCCTGTCTCAACAAATACTTACATTTGACCAAAGAATTCCATTTCTCAGAGCTGATGAAATGTGCTCGGATATGCAGAGTTTTTCAAACTAGTTGCTAAATTTATGTATTTTATTTGATTTTAGCAAAGAATAATGTATGTTGTAAAAGCCCTGTTATGGTTAGTAGTTCGGGAAAGAACCGAGAGCACAGGATGACCTGTCCTTCGCTGTTTGTCAATAAAAAGATTATAAAAGCACTTCAGCAATGATAGAAGATACTTTCAGAGAAGGGAAGTAGTGACCAGACAAGTCGCAAATTCCTCTTGAAACTAATTTGTGCAGCTTTTATGAGACAGAAATAGGAAGTGTAACAGGAGGATGTGTCTCCCCAAGGTTCTGGTCAACTGGTTCCACAGAATGCCACCATGGCCGGTTGCCCAGCTCTCAGCCTTTTTATGGGACACACAGTCGAGTACTGAGCTTAATTGATGGCGAGGCTGATAAACAAATAATGTGTCCACTGAGGCATGTCAAATGAGAATGCCGACCTCAGCCAGTGCAGTGCTTGTCCTGTGCTAAAGTCCAGTTTCATGTGTTTCTGAAAAGCATCTTTTCCCTGACCACTCCTTGCTTAGTGTGTTGCATTTTGGGTGTGGTCGGAAGTGTACTCTGGTGCACATGTTGCCACACTCAACAGTGATGTCCGATTTATTGAACATAGTCCAGGATACTTTTCTGCTGCAAAGGTGAGAAGTTCAATAACTCTAGATGAGCAATACCCATTTTTGTGGTTAAGTTCTTCTATTATAAACCCCAGGTGTAGTGGTATTTGTTGCACAAATACTATAAAACAATGTGGCACCAGTAGATGGAGATATTTTAGAATCTACATCTCATGATATATTGGCCTGCTTTCAGGTGTTGTTGATCTAAGGGTGGTTTTCTCAGGGGTTGTGAGACATGTGTTCCAGCAGTTTGTTCCACAGGAAATATGATCCTCTTAATCCTGTCTTGTGAAGCAGCGTCTAATTGCTTCCCAGCCTCCAGCTTTTTGCTGAAATGAAATGGGAAGTATTAAGTTCATACTGTTGTCCACTCATGCTCCTGTATTGTTAATAGGATATTGTGAGCATGGAAACGGAGACAATGGGGTCGTTTTACTCTGCCCACAGAACCCACCATGTATTGTAATGCTACCTTGAAGGGGTTTTACAGAACTAGCAAGAGAAGTTGGTGTTTCTGTCATGGCCCCGCATGATGTCACCTACTTACATAAGCATTAAGTCACCTGTGTATGTGCCTCTTTTTTCAAAAACAAACTGACTAGACACCAGAAGCCCTCAGTGAGGCCAGGGGGAATATTCCAGGTTGTTAAAGATTTGACTGTTGCTCTCTTTTAGGGTCTTTTGCTTCTGGCACTGTTTGACCCTGCTGTGGTACCTGAAGTCTGGTTGTCAGTGTCTGGTCACCCGCTCCTCTTTTAATTTTGTTCAAGTAATAGTATCTTTAATGATTTAATTAGTGCTGTATGTGTCTTTTTAGTAACTTACTTTACGTAATTCTTCTTAGATATCGCGCCAGTATGCTGCAATCATTTTACTTACAAAATGATTGTAAAAAAAAAAAAAGACAAACTTGTTGTTAATCACTTGTTAAACAGGTTTAAAAGACAACACTGAGTTTGTTAACCCTAACTTGAAGGAAACTCTGGGTTTTCCAGTTCAGGCTACAGCCTGATACACCGTCAGATCCCGCCACTTAGCATATACTAATGAAACGAGCAAATCTGGTGAACTATGGACTAGCAATTAGCCTACATGCAGTAATATTCCAATTTCATCCACTGCATTACAATGGAAGCTGAATTATAGTATTGGAGCTCCATTGTTGATGACTTTTAATTCATCACACATAAGTTTAAATTAAAAGTAAAAATACTTTGAACAGACTATGATCAGCTTTTCTGAAAACAAAAACTTTGTTTACCATTCAGGGTTTTCTAACTCAGGGATCAGAGATAGGTACAGATTTGTTAAACCTGCCTTCTAAAACAGGACTGTAGACTGCATATTCCAAAATAGTTATAAATTACATATTTAACTTATTTAATGCATGCATAAATAACTATACTCATTTATATGCATTAACAGACAATGAAAATGCAAATGCTCCATCGTCTTCAGGATTTTGAATAGATTTCAGTCACATTTAGTTCCCAATACCTCGTGACTTATTTATAACCGTCTTCTATATCTGTGTGTCAACATGTAGGCTGACACTCTGCATTACTGCCTCGATGCCCTCCTTTCCTAAAATAAAACCCGAGACACAAGAGGCCAAATCTGGTACTTAGTTTTGCAGCTGGTTTGGGCGGGGTTGGGTGGGCAAAGAGGGGAAATTTGAAGGCCAGTGTTTGAACTGTGGACTCACCCATCATAAATTAGGCTGCAGTATCACGGAATCCCTTAAATGTGCAACAAGCTTTTGTTTTTTATGGATAACTCAAAAATTATTTTGAAAGTCTGAGCAAGCTCTACATGTTTGCATGATAGGAATGAAAATTTTCCCAAGCAAATGTATCTTTTTTACAACAGTATCTCATTTAAGGTTGAAAGTCTGGATACAAAGTTGGGAAGTCTTCTTTTCTAATCTCAGCAGGAAAGGCCCTCTAAACTTTCAAACATGATGAGCTTGCACTTGTCCAAGATATGTGTGTAATATTTTGGGACTTTGCCAAAGACATAAACACTTTCAGAGTGAGATGCTGAGTGATATCTGTCACACAACATAACAAGGCATAAAGGGTAGCATTACTTCTACTCTGTAGCTGCTTTTTTCTTACAATGGCAGTTCCACAAGCATTTGTGCACTGATAAACAATCATAGACACTCCTTCACAGTACAGCATACAGGGAAATTCTTAGGTGCAAATATACAAGGGAAGTTTTTAAAAAGCTGTGTGTTAAGGCTTAGCTGCAATGCAAAAAAATTTTTTTCACTTCTTCATTTTGCCTGACAGAAATAAACATCACTGACTTACCATGTGATATGTAAATTAATTCTCTGTAAGGTTTGACTTGATTTGTGGAAGTGAGTTTTATAGCAGCTGGTGCATGAGCCCTTTTACCTGATTAGATGATGGTCATACAGCACTCAAGTGAAATGCACCATGCCTCCTACAGCATAAGGCTCACCCCTCTCATATGCAGATACACTAAAAATACAAGTTTGAAGATCATTCAGACTGAGAATTTAAAAATGTTTGTGAATTTATATCTTGAAAATCTGCATAAAGTGTTAATAGTGTGACATATAGAATAGAATAGAATAGAATAGAATAGAATAGAATAGAATAGAATAAAAAAATTAGTAGTAAGCACACAGTGACAACTAGTATGAGTTTCCATTAATTTTATAGAAGCCATGAGGTTGAATGACATGCCAGCATGTCTTGCTGTTATATAACTACATCATTGTGATTTGAAACATTATCCATAAGGGATTATATTAACAAGGTTATATCCTGTAGTTGTTACTGTGGTGTCTGTACTTTTTTTCCCAGGAGAACCCTGAATTGCCTGAAAATTCAGTATTAGCTTCATTTTTACTGACCTGCACATATTGTACAGTGAGGTGTAGGTTTTGTATCTTGCTGATGGCTGTAATTTTGTAAAATTTATAGATATTCTTTCCTGTGTATAAATAGCCTTTCAGACAGAAGCACTGCACAGATATTTGGTATTTTACCAATAAAAAAACTTAATCATGTGCATTAGTTACAACATGAAGCTATGTAGTATGTTTAGAGCAGGTTCCTAGTTGTGATGACAAAAAGTGCTACCTGCTGCTAAAAATAGCAGTGGGGAGTTTATGTATTCAGTAATTGTTAGCCTGGAGTTAAAATATGAACCTCCTTAAATCTCCTTACTAGTACAACAAGAATAACAGCTCCTTAAGGGAACTTTTATTTCTGGCACTGGCAGTCACAGAGGTATGAGTGGCATTGGGTCTGTCTATAAAGGAGATCAAAAATTGTTTCTCTGGGCAAGATTCAAATTGTCAAGCCTCTAGTACACCTAATATCTGGATAGAGTGGAAAAGACAGCTTAGTCAGAAATGTTTATTTACATGGATTAAACTTAACTGCAATAAATAACTACAATTACGTGACCCTCTATGAAAATTCATCCTGTTAAAATAAGGCTCTGTCTAGTCAAAATTACATTAGAATACCTCAATCTGTAAAATTATCCTATTTTAATAGTGCTGCACTGTGCATCCAGCCTATGCTGTGAGTACTACATTACACATGTTACATAATGTCGGGGTCATACAGCTGAAGGCGAGTGGTTGTCACGACTCTGACAGGGAAGAGGTTGGGGTAAGGGAGGGGGGTGGGTGGACTCTGTGTTCCCCTGTAGGATATATGACACTGTAGTCACCATATACATCCAGTGACCTTCCCTTAATTTTAAAAACATTTAAGGTGCTGCAGCTAATTGCTATTCACTGAGAGGATGTACTGCACCTGTATTGGACAAAGCAAAGGAGACGCTCAGAGACAGAGGAAAGGAAGAATTCGTGGCTGTAGATTGCTGTGTCACTGGAGATCTCCGCATAGACTCACTCTCCTCAACACCCTCCCTCCTCTGTCCTTTGCCATATATTTGACTCCAGCACTAGATCAGTGCCGACAATGCACCGGTTTTGTGATGGGACGATGTCCAGCCACTGGATGGGGTGTCTCTCTGTTCTGTCTGTTTAGATGAGTTTGCTTCAGTTGCATTTTTTGTTCATTATAGCCTGTGCACACAGCTACTAGCGCACAGTGCGCTGTGGTATGCTACGATTGATGTCAAATGGTGCATGCATGACAGTCGGAGCATCTTCTGGATGCCTGAAGCACACTGTAGGCTTTACTGCCTCATTGCTGAGGGAGAAGCATATTTATTAGGAGATGTCGGTGAAGGGTGAAAAAGGAGGGAGTGGGGGGAGGAGTGGGGGAGGAGTAGGGGATGTGAGGGAGAGAATTGTGAGCATGTGAATGTGATAGAGGGAGGTAGATGCGCATGCAGAGGGTGGAGCTTAGCATCAGGCAGTTCCCTCTGTCTTCCTTTCTCTGCTGTTTTCTCTTCTCGCAGTCTTCCCCCCCTCCATTTGCCACTGTTGGGAAGGTACATCTGCAGTCATTTCATCACTTGCTTTTTCTCAGATCTAACTGCTGATCGTGTGGACCACTGCTCCTGATTGTATCTCTATGGACTATTTTTCCTCTTTCAGCAGCGCAACAGGGGCTGTCCTCTTTACACACCAGCGTGCTCTCTCCCCTGACTCTGGTAGCGCTGGGGGGGTGGGGTGGGCTCCTTGAATGAGAGCTGGGACTTGCGTGTTGTTGTACAGCACCTCTTGAGAAGCAGGAACGTGCCAAAGTTTGGCGGGAGAGGGGCGGCAAGCAGAGGGGTTCGGAGCGGACAGGGGTTGGAAAGGCTCCGGCTGGGAGAAGAATGGTTATGCCGGCTCCTCGTGCACTGTTCGTGCTGCTGCTCTATAGGCTGCTAGTCATTCAGGCACAGCCCTGCCCCTCCTCGAAATGAGCCTCGCAGGAAGGGTGTCCTGCTCCATGCTCAACTGCTTTGTAAGTCTACAGGCTTTTATTTGGGTGTTCATTTTTATTTGTCTGGCTTGTGATGGGTGTGTATCAAAACCCTCTCCTCTCTAACTCGCCTGCCTGTGTGTGTGTGCCGGCCAATCAGTGGGGAATGGGGGGGTGGAGGTGTTGGTCGACACACGTGAGCGCTGCAGTTATTACCAAGTAACCAACAGAGTCCACACTTCACACACAAATAATTGAATTACCTCAGTGTGTTCTCATGCGTGTGATGAAAAGCTACTTCAATACTCTCATCAATCAGTTGTATGGAGGGCTTTGAGCTGCCAGTATATGGATTGCAGGGAGGAGAGGGAGCTTGTCAGGGGAAGACGTGTAAAATGCATGTGCTGCTTAGAGGGAACACATTGTGCAGTCTCTGCTCCAGCCCTAGAGCAGTGTGTTCAGTGCAATGGAGAACCTGCATCGAGCAGTTTCTAGTATTGGTATACGGGATGCAGGAGAATGACTAATGAAACAGGTGTTTCTTCTAGTTTGAATCCTGAGACAGAGAGGTGAAAAGTTTGATGGTTTAAGAACAACACAGGGGATGTGTTAGTGTTATGGCTCTGAGCCCAAAGTGGGTAATGTTTCACAAGTTAACCTGTGACCTATAAGTGATATCCACAGTCCTCTGGCCTCATCTACTATTGGAGCTTGACTAACTTTGAGCAAGTCTCTCAATAAGCCCTTTTTTTTTTACATTTACTTGCAAAATAGGCCATATTATTACTCCAAATTACTTTAAATACAATTTCAAATGTTTTAAACCTCTGTAATATCAGTTTTATCTTATTCATATATCTAGTTTTGCAGTAATTTTATTTGGGGATTTTTCTAGAGCTGACAAAATTAGAACCTGATAACAGAATTTCTTAGAGTAAAACATGCTCATCCAAATCATATGTCAGGTCGAAATGTAGAGCTAACTTGTATAACCCTTACTAAAACAGTTAAAAGCTTTTTTACACTCACTGATTCATGGGGAAGAAATACAGGTGTATAAGCTTTACATTTTATTATAACTTTAGAGTCTACAGCCACAGTAGAGCAACACACTGGTTTGAGCTAAATGCTAACATCATCACCCTATCATGATCACAATGACAATGGCAACATGCCAATGTTTAGCAGGTATATTGTTTACAATGCTGACCACCTTAGTTTAGCGTATAAGCATGCTAGCATTCACAAACACAAATAAATAAACTTAAGGTTGAATTCATACACTGAAGTGGTTGTAATGTCATTAGTTTAACAGGTATTTGGTCTCAAACCAAAGTATTGGACAAATTTAAAATTTCAGCCTGATAGTGGCCATAGATGGAAAGCTAAATGATTTTCAGAGTTAATGCTGTTCATTTAAATGAGGACATGAACATGTTCACCAGGTATCACAACAGCCTTTTCATTAGTTGAGACCTTTCACCCAAAACCAAAAATGTTCTTAAGATGACACTAGAAGAAAGGTCTGGGAAGCTCCAGAGTCAGTAGGCTGTAATTCATGTTGCAACAAAAATGTCTATACTGTATTTTGTGACATTCAGTAGGTGTATGGTTATTTTCCTGGACAGGTCACTTGGAGCTTCATGAACAGTTTGGGAGTCACTTGATTTGTTAGGACTGATTCTCTGGGAACAATGAAAGTCTGTAAAAAATTCCAAGGCAATCCATCTAAACACTGTCAATCCCATCCATCGAGCCATGTCACTAGCATGACTAAAAGTGATAGAATAATTGAAATAGGTAGTTGTAACAATAAATGGAAGTCAGTTAAAATGTAAAAAATGAAACAATAAGAAATCAGTCTCTTGTGTCACATGACACAGATTTCGTAGACAAACTGACTGCATCTAGACAACAATGAGGGATTCTTAGCATTTTAACTTTGCGCAATGTAATGCTTACAATCAACAGTATGCCAATATTGTTCTAGCTCTACTTTAATTACCCACAGTGCATTAGTTGTAAAGTTACCAGATGTATCAGGAAGAGTGCAGCTTCTGGTTCCTCTTCTTGTTTCTTAGTGACCAGACATGGTCAAGCTCTACAGAATTTATGATCTCCCTTTAATATGTCTGTGGTTCAGCTGAGTCGACAGTTTGCCTTCTGCGTCACTGTCTGTATAATTTAGTATCCACATCCTCTGGTACTTAAATGGGCCACAGCTCTGTCAGTCTTGTCCTGTAGAAGAGGACTGCAACGGGCTAAGTTTCATATAACTTACAATTGTTGTGGTCACACTATGGAAAAAAACATCTCCAGTTACTGTACTGGTCCTTCTTTCTCAAATATATGATGTTTATCTCCCTGCGATATGTTGTCTGCACAAAATGGAACTATATTAGGCTTAATTGAATTGGTTAAGATTTTTCCATGACTCAGTTTCTGTTATACCCACTAGCTAAATGAATCATGGCTTTAAGTGCAGCCAAAAGCTTTTTGGGGTTGTGCTTCGGGCCCTGTACCCTGGTGCAGCCTCTTTGATACCTGCGGTGGGCCTGGTATTGGGCTTTATCACTCTGTCTTTGCTGAGGCAGTAACACTGGTAAGATCTAGACACGTGACACAGTGGATGTGTTATGACACTGAGGAAGCTATAATGACCACAGTGTCCTGTTAGAGGACAAAAGCAACGACCGGCACAGAGCAGGTTGTGTTTTGACTCACAAGTATATTATTAAATAAGATAACGGACACTTATTTTGCATTTTAGACTGTTTTGTGACAATTAGTTTCTTTTAATCTTTGCCCATAATGACCTGCACAAAATTTGTCTTTAAATTGGAATCAGTAACGCTAAACATGCCTATGTTGAAACATTTGTTGAAGTCTCAAACTTTTTATGATTGAGATTAATTCTGCTTACCAAATAAACACTGCCACTGCCTACTGCCTTCAGCTGGACAAGTAGAATCCTGTTATTAGACTAAAATGGGAGTGATCATTTCGGACACAGTAGTCTATGAAATATTAACCTTGTCAAAAGATAACAGTGGGAAAGAAAAGAACATCTAAAAAGGTCGATTACACTCCAGCACACATTTTTCTTATTTTGACCTAGTACTCTGCCTAACTCAGCTCTCAGATGAAGAATATTTATTTCATCGGTTGTTTTTCATTTCATACCGCTTTTCATCATTTCCTGTGACTCAATCCTCTGTTTCCATCTATCCTCCTCCTTTTCTTACTACCTGACATCTCATCTTGTATCATTGTGCATCAGATAAATAAATACACTTTAGAAAATCACTAGACAGTTAAAAGCAGACATATAAGCACATGCTTGCTCGCCACATATTTAGGAGGTCACCTCTGCATCACGTAGTGCTTCTCTAATCTGCATAACTCTAGGACAAAGCCCTGGTCAGATTAAGCAAATAATCTGGTGACTAAAGACGGAAAATTGTTTCCAAAAGATTTAGAGAGAAAGAGACTGTGCCTCTAAAAAGAGGTTGATGTATCCATGGCAACCAGACAGTTATTCATGAAGACTGTGCTCGTGTCCTTTTCAATCGTTCTACTTTTTATACCTGCCTTTTTTTTTCACTTGTCCATTCACACACATGCAGAAATGTCAGGGAGGCAGCTCTTTACACATCCTCAGACAATTCAAACCTTTTTTTAGTGCCTTAAAAATGATCTGTCCACATACAGACCGTTAGCCTGCTACGTCAGGGCTGTCTAGTCTGCTGCTATTTGATACTATAAGTTGCAAGTCAATACATGTCATCAAAACATTACATGTGTTATCCACTCTGACATTAATATTTTAGAAGTGCACTGAGGCGTATGTATGCATGTGCGCATGCCTGTCAGCTCCAGCTTTTTGATTGCTGGTTGGACAAAGATGGGGGAGGGTGCGGAGGCTCACAGCAGTGACGAAGCAAAAACGTGGCGGGCACAGGACAAGCTGTGCCCCATCCTTGTGAGTCTGCTGGAAGTGAGAGCATTTCTCTTTTCCTTTTAATCTTCTGTAAGCTGATTGTCTCTCTGGTAGTGGACATACTGCAGTGGACGGAAAAATCAGAAAACAGATGTGCCTCACTGCTTGTGTTTGTGTATAAATGTAATGACAGAGTTTTAATCCCTGTCTTGATCAATTGTGGTCAGCCATGCAAAGGGACAGAGAAAAAGTTTTTAGGCTGTCTGCAGGAGATGTTTTCTTGCACAGTACTATCCTTATGTCTGTGCTTTAATGCAGCTATGTTTTACTCTCTTGATATTTTCTGTCCTTTTTTGTAACTGCAGAAGGAGAAGTTTGGTATCTTTATTCTACTGTTTATAAAGTTTAACACCAATAGCACCAATGCATCAGTATAAGTCATTCTGTGTGTATAACCTGTGTCATGGATTTATGGAGCAACACAACATTTACACAACTTTTAGTCAGCAGTTTTTTGTCTTTCAAGCACACTGTGTTCTAGCAAACCTCTCAGAGAAGTGCAATGTCAGGCCTGCTCCATAAGAGAATTAGGAGTAAATGGTGCCAAGTATCTATCAGCTATTGCAGCACAAGACATATAGGAACCAAGAGGGTGGATGGATTATTGACAAGGGTGTGTATGTGTGTATGTGTTTGTGTGTATATGTGCATGTGCGTGTGTGTGTGTGTGTGAGAGTGTGTGTGAGAGTGTATGTAAAGGTTGAATGCATGTTTCTTTGAACTGATTGGCATTGAATTATTCTCAGGGGAGGTTCAACATTGATAGCTTCTCCAG
Source organism: Acanthurus lineatus (assembly GCA_029814665.1). Lineage (NCBI taxonomy): Eukaryota > Metazoa > Chordata > Actinopteri > Acanthuriformes > Acanthuridae > Acanthurus > Acanthurus lineatus. The sequence goes on along the minus strand of JAPZDV010000006.1, from coordinate 3,493,904 downwards.
TAAAATATGAGTACTATCTGGCTGGCCAGGAAAAACTTTTTTCCTTTCAAAAAAAAGAGAAAAAAAAAGCAAACTTTTCTCTGCCAGGCCTGAGGTTTAGACTGCCCAGCAACAGTGTGTGAGATCAGCTTGTAATAACCTGACCCTCGCAGGATGCCTCTGTATTATTTTACCATACAATTTTGTGTGATGCTAAGTAGCTTTGTTTTTATTATGGTGCATTTGCATCATATTATTTGGAAAGTAATTGCAAGCAGCGAGGTAGGAAAAATGTTGATGTGATTCTTTGAGTTGTAATTCCAAGTTTGAGTTTTGGGAACTTTGGGCAGCAACACTATCTTCTATTCGGTGAAGCTCTACAAGTTGTGGCCAAATGGGAAGCAATATGCCTGGAAAGCCACCACTGCTGACCATTGCATCAAAAATTAGAGATAGACCGATACGGTTTTTTCAGGGCCGACACCAATACCGATTATTAGTAGTCAAGGAGGCCGATAACCGATATTTGGGGCCGATAATCATTTGCAGTAAAAGTGAAAATATTGGCGTAAAAATTTTGAATAATACAAACTCCAACACTTAACCTCGTTTAAATGCCTTTAAGCATATGTTTATTAAACAGCTTTT
>JAPZDV010000006.1:3425959-3493177 GCA_029814665.1 Acanthurus lineatus | reverse complement strand
GAAAACTTAAACAAATAAATAGCCCCCTAAAGTTCTGCTGATTAGCTGTGCAGTGGCTCTGTGTGTAACCAATAAGATGGTTCTGTGGGTGGGACAATACTGGAGACAAAATAGTGACTGCAGGCAGAGAGGAGTGGCTGCATAAGGGCCAAAATAACCCAGTTTTAAATTGATCTCTTATCGGCTGTCAGATTTTAAAAAAAAGGCCGATGCTGATATGCGTCAAAATGCCGATAATCGGCAATGCCGATAATCCGTCTACTCCTAATCAAAATACAGTTAAATATGAACACTAATACAATCAAATGAGCTATACACTTAAAGGTAGTGCTTTTTCTTGTTTACAAATCACTGCAAATAAGGAGCACAATAAAAGTAGTTAATGAAAGTTATTTATATGGCATTGCAGCAAAGCAAAGAAAAATCGAAGGTGTCCCCATTCTTCCAATTCAGTTGTATGAATGTGACATTTGGCGAGAAAGAAGCCTCCACCTCACCCTCTCCTTGACTGTCTAATGTAGAAATGGGAAACACATTTTTGTGTGCAGGAAATGGAGCCAATAGTAATAGCAGACAGCATTTAATGTTAGAGCATCTTTCAGGGAATGTAGACATCTCCATTTGGCACAGCCTTGACACCCACCTTTATTGCTACCATTAGCAAACAGAGTTGACCAAATCAGACTGAATTACTGTTTGACCTGAGTGAAGTAAGGAGGTGAACATCTTATCACTTGAAATTTGTGCTTTTGAACAAATTTGTAGTTTGTTCTTACCCGTTTTTTCTTAGCATTTTCCTTCCTCTCATTGTAGGGGAGAGGTTATCACTGTATGAACACTATCTCCATCTGTTACCAATAGGTGGTCTTCTTATCGTGATTAAATCACCAGCTTGGACCTTTAGATGACAGATGTAATGATTGTAAACATGGCAGGAGGTCTGCATGATGAGGCATCAGGGGGTTTCCTGCCATCATGTATGACATTTTGTCTGTGTCTTTTGTTCTGTGATGCAAGACTTTCATTAACCTGGGTCAGTAGATGTAGTCCACTGAAGAAAAAAACATAGAAGACTACATCCTGCCTCCCTCTGATCCCCCTTAAGGACTCTATTTCTGCTTTCATTAAGGAGCAGCATCAACATACGGCTTTACTCAGATGAAGAAGCCAAATCCAACAGAGTAGCAAAGGTAGCAGTGCACAGGCAGCCAGAAGCCAAACTGGGTCCATCCTAAACCACTCAGGTGACTCAGTGGCTGTAGTAATAATAGAGAGGCTGGATATGAAGGTGACATGCCTGCACAAGTCATAGTTGTTGATCATAAATCTAGATAGTGTAAACAGAAATCTTTTTGCCTGATATATAACTCCATGTTCCAAGTAAACACAAGATTCAACATTTATGACACTGGTATAGATTTAAAAGCACTTTTGTATGTACTTTGTTGTTAAATGACCAACTGTTGTTTATAATAGGTAAAAAGAGGCACGTCCTGATCCACTGAAATGGTCATAGAATCAAAGACTTGAGCAAGGTTTCATCAAAACTTTGTAAATTGTCATTCAGTGTCAGTGTATGACTCATGAAAAGGCAGGTCAAGTGTGTAAACTCCTTCTCTAAGCTTCAGTATCTTTGTTTGCACAAGTGTGTAACACCCAGTTACAAAGTCTACAGTTTGTTGGCTAACGTAGGCTAAATCTAATGCCAAGTAATCTATCTTTTCAACATGCAATAACTACCTGCACAGTTCCAAACCAAACAGAGCATTAATAGTAGAAGTTGCATTCTTCATTCAGCATTATTATTAAACATTTAGAGAAACTTCCGTTTAGGCGTAATGGTAAACATTTTAGAATAACAAATTCACGTACGCCCTAGTTATAGGTGATTTGGGATCTCTCATAGTCAATATTTGATCTCCTACATGACTGCTGTGAGTTAGCTGGTGAGGATTGTGAAATTCTAGCTGGCATGTGGCTTACATCAGAGGCAAACCACCCAGATAAATGCTCGATGCAAGAATACAGAGAATGTTAACTTTGAGTTTTTTTAGGTTAGTCCTTCCAGTTGTGCTCCTTGTGGTTTGTCTTCCCTATTATAGAGGTGAAAAGTGTAAAACAACGGATCAGAATTAATGTTCAAAACATTAAAACTGAAATAACATAAACAACTTAACTGTCATGTTAACCCATAGCAAGATGCACCTCATTCAAAGTTTGCAAAAACAAAACAAAATCAAACTCACCAAAACCAGCTAGGTTTTTATTTCCACTGATCCAACAATCATTAAGTCCATTTTGGTCATAATAAACTTTGATTCACCAAGTTACATGTGAAAATCCCCATTGGTGCTTCCCAATCATCCTTTAGCTCCTCTCCTGCTTCAAGCGTCTCCTGTCCCTGCTAGCTTCACCTATAGTAAGCAGTAACTTGAGGAATATGCTACCCCCTTTTCTGTATGTTACCTCTTTTTATTGTATTGGGCCAGTACTTGATCCGTGTTACTCTTTTAAAACATGTGTCTTTACATGGTGTTCCACCCTGCTGTGCCGACTAAAACGACACAAGTATTTATCTAAACTTGTGTTTGTGTCCAACAGGGTGAAGAAGGGCCTCCCAGTCTGGAGTACATCAAGGCCAAGGACCTGTTCCCCCAGAAGGAACTGGTGAAGGAGGATGAAAGCCTTCAGGTGAACCGAACAGTTTTCATCAACGTTTGACAGCTACTGATGTAGAGCACAGCCCCCCCATCTGCTCTGACATCCAGCTACATGTCTGTCGAGGAGAAGACGAGGAGCTGTTGAAAAGACCAAGTGTGGTGCTTCTAGATTATGACCTCATTTTCAATCCATGCTCCTGGTGCAGCACCTCAGCGCTCCTCTAAAAACACAAACTGATGAAACCTGGGCTGCCACTTAATAGAGAGTGATTGCCAAGATGTAACTGCAGGAGTCACAACTCAGCAGACTTGATGCCAGACACTTAAAGAGAGATGATGGAGCTGGCTTGGAAGAGCATTTTTTTGTCATTGCTCTGCCATCCTTTATCATTGTCTTAAGCAGAGAAAATATCACTTAGGCAACATGATGGATGACAGTATATTTTCATTTGAATGCTGCTGCTGGCCATGATCTCTACAAATAAGGCATCATACTTAAGAAACAAAATTGTCTTTTGTGTTTGTTTGGAAAAGAGAATTTTGGATTTGTCCATCATATTAAGATGAGGCATATATAATGTTGACAAAGCATTTTTGCAATTTTTATTGCATTTTCAACCATTGAAAATGAACAGACAATTGCATCACTTTGACAAGGTTTCAAAGTTTTAATTTCCATGTCCTTTCTCCATTCATGAACATTAGCTAGTCAAAAGCACTATTAGAGTATATGAAATGAATATTGGCTCAGTGTCATCTCAAAATTGACTCTCACAATAAATTGGACTGTCCCCTTCAATGCTCATCATGTTTAGCTTCAGCTAAGACTTTTGCGTGCAGAGATTTGTCTCTGTTGTAGAGCTTTTGTCCCCAGTGTTCCACAAAAACAGCAGAATATAAAAAACGGGGCAGCTAAAAGCATTTCAGTTGCAGAAGTGAGGAGGATTTCTAAGTCTATTTCACAATGAAGACGCCAGTAGCAGAATCGTGATGGGCAACTTGCACTGTGCCCTCTGTGATGTTGAGTTTGTGTTCTTTGGCTGTCTGGTGGTTAATGGAGCTGAGCATCATGTGTCTGGAGAACTGAACAAAGGGAAGGTGCAGGGATTTGTAAGGCCTGGGGTCACTTTCTGTTGTTTCTGTTTTTGTCATTTTAATTGAATTTTCCTCCCACTTGGGCTGCATTGTACTGCAGAGAGTATCCGTCTGTTATTATTATTATTATTATTATTATTATTATTATTATTAATTTTATTATTATTAATTTTATTATTATTATTTATGTTGTTGTCTGTAACAAAGCTCTGTTACAGATAGATGTTACAGAATACTGTCACCTTGCTACACTTTCTATGTTTCTGCACAATTATGCTTCCCCTCCCCCTGCATTCACACGTACAGTCACACATTGTATGTTTGCTTTTGTGTGCTTCCCCTTTGCAGGCAATCTAATGATAGTTTCTCTGACAGCTGATGTCTCTTACTGCAGCTTTCCCAGAGGCCAATTACAGACATTCCCCCACCCCACCATATTTAATACTGTGCTGCCTGCACTCCACTCCTGTGTGTGCATGCAAGCCGTGGTGCATGCCTGCAGTTGCGTGTGCACACGTGCTCCTCCTCAAAGACAGACTGCTTAAACCGGAAGTCACGACTCACAAGAGAGTGTTATTGATGGGTCTTTCTCTCCCTCTTTCTCACCCTTTTTCTCTCTTTTTGATATTTCTGCCGCTGAGAGCTTTGTAGAGGAAACGTGACACAGTATCTTCTGCTGCTCTTGCTGCCTGCTGGTGACTCATGCACCTACTTTTGGAGCACTGCATGTCTAATGCAGCTCCTAGTCAGTACAGCATGTTAACTATGGCACTCTCAGCAGGACATGCTAGGATGCTTTCACAGCAGACCAGCACATAGACTCAGTGGCAGCACATCTTGCCACATTCTGGTGCTGTTGAAGTAATTTAGAAGCTTTTTTTCTGTTATGCCAACAACTTCAGTTTTCAGCTTTGTTTAGGCACCAGCTGTGTTTCTCTGCCTGTCATTTTAAAGTTGACTGTGTTAAAGAGTTGAACTTTTTCTAAAAGCTTGCACAATTTTACTGTCAGTGTGTTTAGATTTTCTACTTTATAGAAGTCATGTGCAGGGTGCCAGGGGGACTGCAGCCTATATTTGGCTCCGTTGGTTTCTGAGTACTATGTGCTCCATTTCCCAGGTTAAGCTGTACTCTTTCCCTCATCATGCTTCCTGTCCCAGCTCATGCACACATTTTCAGTTAGAGATGAGCAACAGCAGGTGCAGTAATACATATCAGGGTTTTTTTTAACATAAGCTCTCTGGGCAAACAGTTATCAACAGTCTGATTCTCTGACAGCCTTTAACCTCCTGCCAGTCGACAATATTCCTGGGGTTTGTGTCAGATTTATTATCTCGCTGCTGATTTGTCTGGAGTTGTAAAATAAAAGCTAACAAAGTGGACATTGACTTCTATTCAGGGGTCTGCCAATTATGTTGAGCCTCTGTACTCATGCACTCAGTAAGGCTGTGCTTTTAACCGTGTTGGCTAATGTTGTTTCAAGTAAGCCTGATTTTCTGACATCTTACCATAATCCCCCATCTGCCCTGCTACATGTCCTCTTTTAACATGCACCAGTGGGTCCTCCTCTGCATGACTCAGCAGTGCATGCTAATGCAGGATGAGGTAATGTTGTCTCTAAGCAACACTGTTGTCCTCACCACCAGCAACTTAACAACAAGACCCTGAGTTGCAATTCGTGGTCCCCAGCGACTATGAATATATCAAAGCAGCAAGAATATCAGTACTTGTAGGTGATCATACAAAAAGTGATGACTAAGAGATGTGTAAAGAGGTCATGTAAATGAGGAATGGAATGCATTGGATTGACTCAGTCCTCAGTATGTCAGATGATAGAGTGATGTTTGAGCATAAATGTATCTCCCAGCAGACTCAGTATTTTACAACAGCCATTAGGAATGTTACTAGAGGTGATTGAATAGGATTTTGTTTCTGTACATAATGTAATAGCTGAAAAATTTCCTCCTCTCAGATGTGTTTTCTTATGTTCTTTATGTTGTCAGACCTTGAACATGTGTCACATGATAGGTGTTTTCCTCTGGAGGGGCAAGTTGCTAGTGCTGTTCCCTAAAATGTGACATTCAGTGTGGCATATTTTAAAGTCAGAGACAGGAATAGAAAACAGAAACCTTCAGATGAGTCAGTACAGAGAGGGAAAGTTTGCATTAGCAAAACCACTAACACTGAGTCATTCACTTTCAGTTACAAGCTAATGAGCTAACAAACAGCATAAACATATAAAAGACACGAATACTCATCTGTGTCTGACTGTGACAGATCAGGCTCACAGGACAACCTAGAGCAAGCAACCCTGGTGGGCGGGGCCTGAGGCTTGTGATCTGTAGATGCAAAAATTTCTCAATGAGCGAAAAAAGTTTTTTATTTTTAATGTACAAAACTTTTTTTTTTATCAAAATTGATCATATCCAATTATTGTTACATATTACAAAAAATCTGTCTAAAAAGGAACTTAGAAGACAGAAGTTTTTTTATGTTGTCACGATTAAACTCTTAAAAAACAGCTACATCGAACAGTGCAACAGCACTTATCAAACAGACAGTTAAAAAACTGACCACTCCCAAAGTGGTTGGACAATTTCATTTCTACAGGAACTGAGACATTGTTTAGAAGTTGGCAACTGTAGCTGTGTGTCTCCTCCACTGGATCGGCTTTTGAGGCTAATGCCCTGTCTTAGAGTGAAATGAAAAATGTTTTTCTATTAACCTCTGTTGGGATCCAATTATCTTAATGTAGGGGTCTTGTTGCAGCCAAAGCCTGGACTTGGCTAGGACTGTGATAAAATGGTACAAGTAAGAATGTTAATGGACAGTTCGGGATCCCTCACTACCATCAGCACTCATGCAGACAGTCTCCTGGCCAGTTTTGCCTCTTGTCTGCCTGCTTGCTCATTCAGACTCCCGCCCTCTGTGCTCACAAAGGTCCTTCTCTAAAAGTACTGTGTACTAATTGGACTGCTACACATGCACAGGCTGTTTCCTCCATGTCATTTTGTCATAGCTATAATGTAATCTCTGTCCTCAAGGAGTTTAGCTCTTCGTGGGCAGGATGGCGAAAGCATCAATTGTTGGTTGTCTTTAGTTTTGACCATTGATTGAAAACCTTAAATACCATTTCCAGTGGGTTACTAGAGTATAGTAAGGATATCAGAATATACTTACAAACATCTTTTTCACCAAAATGCTTTGTTCTATTAAAAAAAAAACTTTTTTAATGCACCAGTCTCAAAACAAAGCTACTTTACAAGATCTTTGCTTGAATAAAACATGGACTTGAATTGGCAAAGCATTATCTAAGATCAGAAAATGTCATTACTGACATCCACTGACTTTTCCTTAAGTGCTACTGACAGGTCAAAGTGTAATTGTAGCCAGTTTATCTATTTGTACATCATCAAGCTGCAGCTGTACATGCATGATTCCCAATGATAAATCATTTTGACTCTGGTGATGTGTTCACCACCATAAAGTTTATCAGTGACATTTCTCAATCACTATTGGGTGGATTGCTATGAAAATTTATACCTACATTTGCGTTCCTCTCAGAATGAATTGTAGTAACTTCAGTGATCCTTCACTTATCCATTTGTCCCATACATAGATATTTGAATAAATACCTGCAAAACAAATAACATTCCCATCAGCCACAGCTGTACTTTGGGTAAATGCTAATTAGCAAATATTAGCATGCTAACCAAGATGATGATTATGTTAAACATTTTACTTGCTAAACTTAAGACATTAGCATCCTCATGTCAGCATTGCGCTTAAAGCCCCTCTATGCTTAAATTACCCCTCGCAGACAGCTAGTATGGCTGCAGACTGTGTACATGTGAATGTGGATGTTATGATTATACTCCAAGTAGACATAACAGAGTCTGACAATAAACAGGTATAAGTGACTGTTTTTCCTCCTTGTTCTGCTTAAACTTTAACAATCTTGTTGCTCTGTTTCTCCATAGGTGCCATTCCCAGTTCTTCAGGGGGAAGGGGTGGAATATCTTGGTCATGCTGATGAAGCCATCATTGCCATCTCTAACTACAGGCTCCACATCAAGTTCAAGGACTCTGTCATCAACGTGAGTGCAAGTCACAGACAATAAACACACAGAGGAACCACAAAAGTAGAGTTTCGCTTCAGTACAAAATGGCACGAGTGTCAGTGTGATCTGTACAGTTGCCATGTCATTACAGAGGCCAGTAGGAGGAGAGAAGAGGCTTTAATGTGTAGTTTGGAAGCACATAGGCTTTTTCCCTTCCCCCATATAAATTTTATAAACACATAATTGTGCTAACAAGGCAAATAAACCAACAAGTATTTTGCATGAGGTAGCTGTAAAGCAGATTTTTGTAATATTCCAGAGTAGTTGGCATGAAGTTGTTTGTACCAGAGCTATACCACAGGAGCGGCGGGCCCTCTGATCTCCTGGCAGGGGAGGTTTAATGTGACATCTAGGCTCCAGAGGCCCGGCCCCCGCTGGCACTGGTGTCCACTGGCTCCCTCTTGCTGACGTCAGGCCTTGCTCCAAGACAAACAGGCCAATTGTTTGCATTCACTGGCAGCAAAATTCCTCCATCTTCCCAAATCGCTGTCATCTTTTCCAAAAGGATTGGGCTTCTGGAAAAGATGACAGGCATTTTGGGAAAAAAGAGGAGGCAAGGACGTTCAGGACTCCTCTTCACCTTGACTTAGTTTAGCATAACTTACTTTGGGTGTCCTGCTAGGCAGAGTCCTGCCTTGACCCCAGTAGCACAGATGAACTCTGTGTGAACGCCGACAAGCCACAACCTCTCCCCCACACACCCCTTCCCAGCTCCTCCCCCTACTTCTGAGCTGTTTTCTTGCCCTTTGCTCTGATCTATGTTTGTCTTTCTCTCCATGGTTTCCATTTGGCAGCAAGTAGCACACTCCATGATCCACTCGGTTATCTTTCATCTTTCAACCTCTTCAGTGTTTTCTTTCCTGTTAACTCTTCATTTCGTTTTGTCTCCTGAATTTTTTTGGTTTAATATTTTTTTTTCCATTTCCTCCTGTCTTGTGTCTTCCCTCTCTCCTTCTCTCTTCTCTGTGTGCTCCATCGTGTCACTGTGTTTTAGACCTACCCAGGTGTGGACAGTGAGATATCTGTGAGTACCATATGATAAAACACCACCCTCTGCCAGAGTCTAGACAGCTTAAGTCATTAAGCTCCTCTTTACTTTAAATGATTACGAAGCAGTGGGGGCAGATTGTAATTTTTATTCAACTTGAAGCAAACACCGAGTTGGAAGGTTATTATAGTTAACTAAAACTAAATAATAAACTAAAACTAGGTATGAAAAAAAACATATTAGTGATATGAAAGAAAAAACAATAGTCTTGGGGAAAAAAACAATATTAACTGCAACAATGTTGTGCACTCACTAACTGAAACTTACCAAATTCAATGAAAACATGCATGACATGTCCTCAGTTGTAGTCTTTGTCAGTTTGGTCAAATTTGTCAACACACCAAGCATGAGGAGGTGTTGGCACATTTGTTTACTGAGGCCTGGATGTTTACATGACTGTGTGTCAGTTTCCTTCACAAAGTGTTGTGTTTGCACTGTCCCACCCCCATATTACAATAAAAAGAACTCATATGGAAACTGATTAAAAACAAAACTAAAACCAAAACATATTTAAACAGTAGACACTAAACTGAACCATGCCCACTATTGAAACTGATTAAAATGCAACTGAAACAAAACTAGTAATTAAAATAAAATAAGAACAAATGAAAAACACACACATTTAATAGCTCTGCTGGGTTAATTGTAGTTTATTGTGAAAGCACCTCACAAAATAACTGGTGTGCAGTGCATTGGCTGCTGCTAAGAGGTTAATTTAAAAAAGTATTGTTTTTCTGCTTTAAGGCATGAAATACTATTTTCTCATTCATACAAGACACACAAACTGCCGTTGCATAAAGGTTTGCCCAAAAGTGAAGATGTGTGGGTGATTGCATAAATTTAAGCAGCACCATTTTTAACACCTCACTTCACATGATAATTTCAAAGCTCAGAGAGCAGAATAGACAATCCTGTGGAAAAAAACAGCTTTATAACCATTGTTTGGTATCACAACACAAGTCTAGAGACAACATTAAAATAGCACAGGGGCCTTCCTCTCCTCTACAATGAGGTTAAAGCTTTACTTTGTGTATCTGGCCTGGACTGAGTCTGTACTAAACCAGAGGGTGGTAACCTCTTTGCAGCTGAGCACATGTGCAGGCCATCAGACTTATCACAAACACTCTTTGTCTCCCCCTACAGGTGCCTCTTAGGCTAATAGAGAGTGTGGAGAGCCGAGATATGTTTCAGCTGCACATCATTTGCAAAGACTCCAAAGTTGTCAGGTAAGCAGAGCAGCTCATTAACAATATGAAGACATTATATTAATCCTGCAGGCACATTGATGCTGTTATTGATAAGAGCACATATAACACAGAGGTCTGCTATACATTTGAATGAATAATACAGAAGATAAAAACTCTGTTTGGGTATGAGGAGGCAATCTACATCTCACATCACCACACTCAACCACTAATCAATATTTTCAGGTTTAAAAATAGCAGCTACGTCCTTTACAGTAATAATAACATGATGATAACAAAATAGTGGTATTAGCTCCCTCACCCTTTCTGCTCTTCTTGCACTAGTAGTGGATAAAGAGAGAACATTTCGTGTCCTCCCAGTTAAACAAAGTGAAGCCAGCCTGTGTAAAGTAACAGGGTGGAAGTACAGTATTATTGTGCTCTTTTACCGCAATAACATATTTGTCATTAATTATGGTTTAAATTTCTGTAACCCACGAAGCATTTAATTATGTGTTTATGATGCTTCTTTTTTTCTACTCTATAATTTGCCCTTTTGGTTTTTATTTGTGTTTGCAGTTTTTAGAATGGATTGTTGTGGTTTTAAAGTCATTCATAAAGGAAAAACATTTACGGCATCTACTGAGTCTAGCTCCTCCTCAAATGTGAGGCTTTTTCATACTGTTCTAAATCAAACATATTTGCATTTTAGATTTTTATTACAACAACAAAGTCTGTTTGTAGGTGTTGTATTAAACAATATAATTCCTGACTTAAACCCTCATGATTTTTTGCAATTCTTTGACACGGTCAAAATTGATGGCTCACAGTTGAAAGTGCATTGTTTACATGTACAGGTCCTATATGGTGAGTGGTTAAGATTCCTTGTTTTCACCCAGGTGGTCGAACTTCAACTCCTGTCAGGGGAACAGTTTCTCGTCTTCTTCCCAACAGTTTTTTATGTTGTCATACACTACTTTTAAACACTACTTCCAAAGCAGTGTTTAAACTAGACTTCAACCCTGTTCATACAATACATAGTACTGATTTGACCTCAGTGCTGTTTTACAGTATTGTATTGCAGTTGTTGCTTAAATGTTTAATATAGCACCTGTTAAAGATATCACCTTGTGACACATGTTTTCTAACATTTATTGCACCAAATCTTTAATCATTAAGTTGTAAAAATGATTGATTAACTAATCAATGATAAAAAAAACCCATTAGTTGCAGATAAACCCTTTACCAAGGTCTGGGATTTAGGCGTTGCCCTACATAGCCTTTGTCCCTGCCCCTGCTGCATCTTGTCCCCCTTCAGCTGCAGCTTGATGATAATTAACATATTTTTTCTATTGTAAGTATTAGGTAGCAACAAAATAGATATTTTTACAATTTTTTACCCCATATTTTCAACTTTTACAAAGTTTATAACTCATTATGATTGACCATTACCCTTAACTTTTCACCTGTACCTTGGTTCACTGTATAAATTTAGCATGTTGCTTCCCTGATTTGGGCTTGTCATGTTTTGTTTTTTTCAACTGGTCTTTACAGATACAAAACTATGTTCTAAAATCCTATTAAATGGAGAAATTTGCTGCATTTATTTGTTATACTCACTATGATCTCTGAGGAAAAAGGTGTGGTTTTTATTTATTTATGAGAAAACTGTAATATCATTATATGAAAGTAAAGGGATGCTTTAAAGTATTAAAAATTGCACATTTGCCTCAAGTATGGGACTATCCTTTGAATTTATTGTTTTGCATACTTAAATTGTAGATTATGTTATTTTTTTTGTTAATTAATTGTTATTTGGACTTACTTAAAAAAATGTCAGTGTGCTGTATTGCATTTGTTGAATTGGAACTGCTGTATGTGATCATTACATTTCATTTTCACTCTCTTCATGGTCATTTGCCAAGATCAGACAGATGGCAAATATATAGTTTGCTTGCACTTGCTAAAAACAGGCTCAAATACAAATACCAAAGCCTGCTTTTATTTCAGATTGAAATTCTCATCTGTTCATGGACATCTGTAAAGTTCAAAACCATTCTCAGCAGCAGATGTGCCAGCAGCGTCTTGGTTCCTCGTCATTAAGCAGCCATATTATTACCCCTGTTTAAAGGCTGGAAAATCACTGAACAGCTGAAGAAATAAGCTTGTCTTGCTTTTCTCTCAGTCCGCAATGCTTAAAGTTGTAACGAGATATTTTGTTGTTGGGTCTCACTAATCTTTTAATCTCCACAGATGCCACTTTGCAACGTTCAAGCAATGCCAGGAGTGGGTCAAGCGTCTGAACCGGGCCATAGCTCACCCGTCTCGGCTGGAGGACCTGTTCGCCCTGGCCTATCATGCCTGGTGTCTGGGAGGCAGCGCTGATGATGAAGACCAGCACGTCCATCTCTGCCGCCCAGGTCACAGGCACACAAAAATAAAGACCAAACTTTACCTAAAGTTTAGTGACAATTAAGTCTTATTTCATTAAATTTTTTATATTCTTAAAATTATTCACTCCCTCTATGGTCTGTTTGTGCGCAGGTGATCACGTGCGTCAGAGAATGGAAATGGAGGTCAAGAGGATGGGCTTCGACACACAGAACGTCTGGAGGGTGTCAGACATAAACTGCAACTACAAGTATGTCACAGATTCCTTGCCATAAATAGCATGACACCTCTGTAGCGGCAGATAGCTGTGGGGTAGTGTAACTATAAAGAGCCAGGATGGTTGCTTTGAGAGTGAATGGTGAGTGACAGTGTTTCAGAGTGTTTGAGAGCTGTGACAGGAGTAGGACTTGAATGAGGCAGGACGCTGAGACATTGTAACCACAATGTCACCAAACTGAACAGATTGTGTGACAGTAGCTTGTGTGTGTAATGGCACATCTCAGCACAGTGTGTCAGAACAGTCGGGAAACAGGAGCTTTGAAATTGTGCTGAATGACAGTTAGTTGGGGGAAAATAGTCAAGTTGGATTTAAATTACAAGAGTACACAGAACAAAGAGACACCACACAAATAGTTGTCATTTAATAGTTTATAGATACAATGTGACTCCCTGAGGATATAATTATCTTCGATGTCCATCATGGGAAAACATCCATAATACCTATAAATCAGAGAAGAAATCATCTTATAACTCCAAGACTTGACTGAGAATCTTCATATTTTAAGTTTTCTTAATTTTTAAAGTAATTCAGTGATGGCCATCTCCATATCCATTGGCACATTCCAAACAGAAACTGTTAATTGATCATTTATTAATGGTGATTTAATGGTGATAACTTGCCAAAAGAAAATATAGACAAAAATGGAGCTAGAGCATTACTACTGACTTCATGGCAACATTATACTTCCTGTTTACATCTGACAAAAGCAGTATAGGATATTTAGTTACAAAACATCATTATACCTCAATCAAATTAAGACAAAGAGGAATTCTTAGAAATGAATAAATTCATTCAATATTTACTTTTTTCATGTGGCACAACAGCTGTATGAGCTTTAAAGGGTAGATTTGCAGTAAAGTATTTCCTTGTAAGTCTTTAACAACACAGGTTGATGTGAATACTTGCTTGCCTTCACCTCATCTGACCTCTCAGACTAACTGCACTCTCATCAAATCCAGTCTTTCACGTGCACACGCAAACATACACTCACACTTACACACGCAAATATGTAAACAACATTATAGCACTCATTGAAGGAGAAATAATATGGTATACCAAGTGTGTGTTCATGTATGTACATGTGTATGTGACTCTTCCGTCTCTTTTTCTTTCGGGGCAAATAATGCCACAAACAAAGGCCAGTCTGCTCAGAGGGCCCAAGAGAGGGCATCCTGCTGAGGGAGACAGACTCTCAGGACTACTGGCTAATTAAACAAGCCGCAGCCTGCTGAGCCAATGACTCAGCACAATATTTCACTTTCCATCCCCCTCTCTCTCTCTCACACACACGCGTACACACATACACACTCTGTCTCTCTCTCTCCTCCCTCTTCAGACAGTCAGCAGGTGAATAGAAATAGAAAAAAGTATCAAGGGAGAGGTGGAGGAGGAGACCAGAGAAAGATGGAGTCAGGCAGTAGCACTTAGTGATTTGTTTTTCTGCCAGAGCTGAGACTTTCTGATGCAGTAATGACCCTGAAAACCAGAACATTTGTGTATGGCAGAGAATTTCTTCTTGTTATTTTTTCTAACTCAAAGACTTGTCTGAAGTCAGCTCCAGAGTGAGAGCTGTATAATGTTTACAGCTGTATAAAGCTGTATAAAGTCAGTATAAATTTGATCTTCTTCTTGAAAAAATAATCTGTTTTGTCTCTCTTCGCCCTTAGGCTTTGCTCCAGCTATCCACAGAAGCTTCTGGTTCCGATCTGGATCACTGACAAAGAGCTGGAGAGCGTGGCTTCCTTCAGATCCTGGAAGAGGATCCCTGTCGTGGTCTATAGGTGCGTTGACTTACAGATATGTAACATCAGTCTGCACTGTGGTACTTTCACTTTTGGGTAAGCAGATCTGTATTTGTCTTTAGTGACTTTCTGATCTTGAATTTCAGGCACCAGAAGAACGGGGCAGTGATCGCCCGTTGCAGCCAGCCTGAAATCAGCTGGTGGGGCTGGAGGAACACAGATGATGAGTACCTGGTTACATCCATTGCCAAGGCCTGTCAGATGGACACTAAGGGTACCTGTGGAGCACCGACTTGCCGACAACGCAAGGAGGCTCCTGATTCCTGCGAGAATGATTTTGGTAGAGTAGTTGTTTGATGATTGTGTGCAGATTCATGCAAATCTATGCAGATTTATGCGTACACTCTTAAGACAATTATTTGTGAAAATGTCCTCATGATTTCCATTATTTTTCTGATCTTTTATTCAACTTACTTCTAAAGTGGAGGACAAAGATGCTAAACAAAAGTGCCACAAATGTGGAATACACTATTTTCAGTTGTGCCTGCATACATTGGGAATACACTGCATACACAATATTCTGTAATGCTTCTGTGTTATAATTCGACTAAACCACAGAAGAGTGCAAGTTCTTATAAACAGCTCTGTAGGATTTCTTGTGCTTTTTTATTTATTTTTTTAATTCTTTTCTAAGATGATGCTGAAATCTCTCAAAGTTGGTTCTTACCAATCACAGCACTGTGGTTTGGTCATTAGGAGTACATATTGATTTTCAGGAGGTTACAAATAGAGTCAGTTTCTGTTAACCATGTCCCTGCTACACCTCTGATTCTCCCCGGTCCTGACACTCTCCCTGACGGTTCGATTCTCATCACACTGTCCAGTCATATCAGTAAAATCACCCCTCTGTCCTCTCACCTGTTTCGACAGACTCCTCTCTGACAGGCGGCTCTGGCTGCGATGACAACACTGTGCCACAGAAGCTGCTGATTCTGGATGCTCGCTCATACACTGCTGCAGTGGCCAACCGAGCCAAGGGCGGAGGCTGTGAATGTGAAGGTTAGTGCCACCAAATATTTGAAAGGTCTTCAACAGTGCTTTTTTTATGTGTCACAGTACTTCACTATCTGCAGTCACAACTGTGTACTCATCGAGTGTGAGCTTTCTGAGTCTGTTGTTTCAAGGAGACAAAAGCAACTTAATGACAAGACATTAACAAAATTCACTTATCAGTTATTTTTATATTAACAGTAGATCAAATTTCTTGTGTGAAACTTGCTCAAAGTGACCTACCAACAGATATTTTGCATCCAACTTTGCAGTTCTCATCAACTCTTTTGAGCTTGTTACCCTTCCAGCCAATTTTCTTGTTGTGGGACCTGATAAACCACATTTCCAGCAGCAGCAGCAGGCAGCTATTTTCAGTAAATATTTTCCTATCAACCACATTTCAGCCTTGTTCAAATGGCAGACAATGAAAGCAATAAGCTGCTGAAGTAAAACATCCAACGGATAAAGAAAGGCAGAGTATGTTAAATGTTTGCTCACATGTTTTCTGTAAAAGCTTCTTTAAGTGATTTTTCTGGTGTTGTGTCTTAGCTTGTTCATCTGCTCCTAAATACAAAAAAATAATAATAATCCAGCTTTAAAACTAACTAATTAAAAAACGCAGGAAGTTAAAAAAAAGCTGACACTAAACTGCTTAGTGAAAATTTAGTAAAAAGAAAGAAGCTGAGAGAATGAGAAAAAATTCAAGACAGAAAAGTTGTAATTAGCATAGCTTTAACTTAAAAATTCAGTGAAACTCATGTATAAAAGATTTGGAACATAATTAGTTATGTATGAAGTTTCCGTCTCAAAGTATGAATGAGCTGATAAAAGATGAAAACCATGACAGGTAGGAAAGGTTGACAGGATGCAAAATAATCTGTAAAGCAGAAGCTGAACAGCATTGCTCCACTCATGGCTGCACTGACTCAGAAAATGCTGCTCTGTCACAGACTGCAAACTCAGGCCTCAGTCTGCATAATGTCTTGCTTATACATTTAATGTAAATGTCCAATTTAACCTAAGATTTTTAGTAAACCCATTGAAATTTTGTGTCATTTGAAGTAAAAAATGCAATGTCATTGTCTGAGTAGCTGATTCTGCTGTATCTTACAAGCTCAGCATCGCTTACAGCTGGTGACCTTCATCTGGGTTGTTTATGTTTGTTTGTTTTTAGAGTACTACCCCAACTGCGAGGTGATGTTCATGGGAATGGCCAACATCCACGCCATTCGGAACAGCTTCCAGGCTCTGAGGACCGTCTGTAGTCAGATCCCTGATCCAGGAAAGTAAGTCGATCTGTTTGACCTTTCTCTTTGAACAGCTCTGCTTTCATTTTTGCCCCCCTCCCCCCAAGTTTAAATGACCTCACCTCACAGCGAGGCAACACCGCTCAGAGATGGGAGCGCTGCCACAGTCCACTCGATTCCTGCTGGGCAGGCCAGCTGTCTGTCTGCAGACACTGACAGTGGATATATGTGTTATGTGTTTCTGTTGCTGTGTGAGCGTTTTGCCAGTTTGTTTACATGTGTGACAGTGTGTGTATTTTATGTGTGCATGTATATACAGTGCATAGGTCAAAACAGCTGCTATGACATCACACCAGATAACGTTAGGGATTGTTGTTTTTCTAACAGAGGCATTTAATGACGCTGAGAGACCTCAAGAGTTGAAGGTCAGATGCTTCCACCTCCCATCAGCCTAATGACCCAGTTTTAGAGTAACCAGAGATGATGTGTGTGTGTGTACAGGATCAGGGCTCCAGATCACTCCATCAGTTGCGCCAGGTTGTTTATAGATTTTTACTCATCTAATCAGTCCCCCTTTGTTGTTTCCAGCTGGCTTTCAGCACTTGAGAGCACCCGTTGGCTGCAGCACCTGTCTGTCATGCTTAAGGCAGCCACTCTGGTTTGTTCAGCGGTGGAGAGGGAAGGCCGCCCAGTCTTGGTTCACTGTTCAGATGGGTGGGACCGCACGCCCCAGATTGTAGCCCTGGCCAAGATCCTGCTGGACCCCTACTACCGAACATTAGAGGTGAGGGTCTGCCCTAATTGGCCACAGAATTTTCCATATAAATAGATTTTAGATATGCTTGTTATTAAGTAGTTTTACAGATTTCACACATTAATGTGTGTTAAAAGGTGTGGTGGATTACTACTGCATGTATTGAGGAGTACAAAAGCTTTTGTGGCTTTAGAGGGAGCCGAATTACCTCAGGTGATGTCACTTGAGTCTGAAGAGTCTGGAGACTATAATTTTGAAAATGAAAACACTCTTGGGTGTTAGGTTAGAAATTTTGGAGTTACCCTCTGTAGCGTGCTTCATATCCTCACCTACTCTTCTTATCTACCATCATCCACAGGGTTTCCAGGTGCTTGTAGAGACTGATTGGCTGGACTACGGTCACAAGTTTGGGGACCGCTGTGGCCACCAGGAGAACTCAGACGATGTGAGCGAGCAGTGTCCCGTCTTCCTGCAGTGGCTGGACTGTGTTCACCAGCTGCTCAAACAGTTCCCCTGCCTGTTTGAGTTCAATGAGGCCTTTCTGGTGGGTGGTCATACAGCACTATATACTGCTCTTACTGGGAATGACTGTATACATTTTTTGGTGACTGTTTCAAAAACAAACCTCAGTCTGATGGCCATCCTGTAAAACGTTACATGAAACCACTTTGAAAGACAGAACTTCTTTCTTTTTACATACCATAACAATCATTGATCCATTGCCTTGAAAATGTTGCAGCACATTAGAATTGAGAACCAGCACTGTCATTTTATAACCTAATCTTTGTAATCTTGCTGACAGATTGTGATGATTCACATTAATCAGCTGTTACAGTGAACTGACAGAGTGCCATGAAACATTAGCCAATGTAAATCGCTGCCATTGTAAAATACCTGATGTGATGTTTCATCTTCCTCGTTTATGCAGGTCAAGTTGGTGCAGCATACGTACTCGTGTCTCTATGGGACCTTTTTATGTAACAACGCTCGCGAGAGGGAGGCAAGGAACATCTACAAGCGCACCTGCTCTGTCTGGTCCCTGCTACGCAGTGGAAACAAGAACTTTCAGAACTTCCTTTACATCCCCAGTCATGACATGGTATCTACCATTTTTTTTTTACACTGTCATTGTGCTATTACCAATATCCTTTTAGTTAGGTTTTTAGGTTTTTTTAGCCACTAAGAATGTGACTTACTTAAAAGAAGAGTGTTATTTATTAAATCAGCAAAGATCTAGTCCCGTTTCTCTCAAACTCTGCGACAAACAGTAAATTATCTTTTCTTAATGCATAGTTTGAGTGAATGAATCATCATTCTCATCCACAAGCTTTCTTTTGTCAGAACTAATAGAGTAATAGGCATTGCTTCATATTGACCTTCTGGAATTGTCCTTGTCACTTGTTTGTCTGCCAGGTGCTGCAGCCAGTCTGCCACACACGGGCATTACAGCTGTGGACAGCTGTCTACTTGCCCACCTCCTCCCCCTGCACTGCTGTGGATGACTCTATGGAGCTCTACCTCCCCCCAAGTGTTGCAGGAGATGAACTCACCTCACGTTCTCTTGACAGGTGTGTTGTTTTGTTTTTTGTATCAGTCTGATCCATTACTTACAGTTTGTGGCAGTCCTTGCATAGAAAACATGCTTTAGACAGTCAGACTGCCCCCTAGTGACTCCAGCAGTGAATTGTATCATTACCATGTCTCCACATTTGGTGAAAAACAAGTCTTTATTATGTATTTGTGATTTCCAGACTTCCTAAGACTCGCTCCATGGACAACCTGCTGTCAGCTTTTGAGAATGGCGTGCCCCTGACACGAACATCCAGTGACCCGAATCTCAATAAGCACTGCCAGGAGGGTCGCTCTGCCCCGGAACCCTCACCAGCCACGGATGAGACCTCTGATGAGGTCATACCTGACACTGGTTTGGAAAGCAGTGAGGGGGAACCTCTACATGAGAGCCCTGCCAAGACCCCAGAGGAAGGCACAGGTGCACTTGGTTGTGAGGATGCAGTGGAGGAGCCTTGTCTCACTACGCAGCCCCTGCCCTCTCTGCCCCTTCCCCCTGCCCCTCTCAGTAAGGATGTTGCACTGGCTCACACTCCCATGGCTGCTCCTGTTCTCCAGCAGGCTTTGCCTCAGATCACTAACCCTCTCCCACAGCCTCAGCTGGAGGCTGAGAGCCTCTGTAGGACTGCCACGAGCACCACATCACCCACTCATGAATCAGAGCCGTGCTTACCTCTCCCCTGTAACAGCACCCAACCTGCGGCCTCCACCCCCACCATCCCAACCTCACTGCTTAATGGCCACACTGATGGCCAAGCCAACATCCTCCAGGAATCTGAAGGCCTGCTGGCTCTGAAGCAGCTGACCCCACTGCTTCCCATGGAGGACTCCACTGAGACTCTCACAGGTGAGGGAGACACTCCCCCTGCTCTTCCTCCCACAGTGAGCCATGATCTTACCAACAATCATTTCACTGGTGAGGGGCACCCTAAGTCACAGCCTCCGGTTCAACACCAGAGGGAGAAACAAGACATGAGGACGGATGTAGTGAAAGGAAGAGAGCGTGTGTTAACAGTTGCTGCAGCTCCTGTAGACTGTAACCAGATAGCAGCTCGCCATCTGATCTCCCAGAGCCAGCTCTCAGAACTGTCCCTGCTCGGTTCTCACTGGGAGAGCGTCCAGGGTCTAGTCCAGTCCACCTGCAGCAGTGCCAGTCACTCTGGCGTCAGCCGGGCCTTGCAACCCAACACTTACCAGAGTCGTCGGCTTGCCAGTAAGTTGCTCCGCTCCCACGGTTTAGCCATCGCCAATGGGTCTCAGTGCTGCCGCAGAGAGGCTCTTTGTTGTCCCAGCAGCCCTCTGCAGCCTGGATGGCTGTCTGCTGCCAGGAGTGCAGGCTATGCTGGGCTGTGTGGGCCTGCAGCCGCCGCCCTCAACAGCTACTCCTTGGCGAGTCATCAGCTCCTTCCGGTGTCGTATTCCTCACCCTCTGCTTCCAGCTCGTCTCCCCCACCCCAGGCCCCAGCTTACCTCGATGATGATGGGCTGCCGGTGCCCATGGACGCCGTGCAGCAAAGACTGCGGCAGATCGAGGCGGGCTACAAGCAGGAGGTGGAGGTGCTAAGGCAGCAGGTGCGACAGCTGCAGATGAGGCTTGAGAGTAAACAGTACAGCACTCCTCCCTCTGAGCCAGACATCGACTACGAGGACGACATTGTGAGTAGCTGTTTCGTTAATGTTAGACAGCCCAGGAGAAGTTTTGCTCTACGTCCAGAAGCTTTTTACTGTCTGTAGTGTTGCAGGGGCGCTTTTTTTAAAATTTCCTGCTTTTGATTTCCAAAAGGAACTTGATACCTTTAATACTTCCTGTTTTCTGACCCTACCCTCTTCTCTCCGTGTGTTCAGACGTGTCTGCGTGAGTCAGACAACAGCAACGAGGAGGATTCTCTGTCCACCCACAGTGAGGACCGTCTGTCTGAGGGCAGCTGGGATCGAGTGGAGCGCAAGGACACAGAGGTCTGCGTCCTTTGGTGCTTCACTGCCTAATATAGCTTCCCCCTTCACTTCCTCACCTTTGTTTCACCCCCTCACCTGCATAGCTAGGAACACCTCTAATTATGGAGCACTGTTCTAATGTAGATGTGTGTATGTATGTGTGTGTGTGTATGTGAATAGGTCACAAGGTGGGTGCCCGACCACATGGCCTCCCATTGTTTCAACTGTGACTGTGAGTTCTGGATAGCCAAGAGACGTCACCACTGCAGGTGAGGCTTCACTGAGGTTTTCTTACATCATTAAACTCACATTATTGATGTGGGGCACTGAGGGGTTTTGGTCAAAGTTCATTAGCCCAACACTTTGCAGTTTTGGGATGTTACACTCCAGCATTGGTCCAAAAAAAAAAAAACATTCAGAAGCAGAAACTGAATAACTCTTTTCACTATCCTGCAATGTTATTTTATGCAATTAAAAAAAAGTAGATTATAGCGTGACTGATAATCAAAATGCTTATCTTTTAACAGCAGGTTTCAAAGGCAAAATGTAGTACTTGCTTAATAAACAACAATCCTGAATATAGAAAAGCAATATAAGTTTAAGAATGTGACAACTATAAAAATTAAATCCTTTAAGTCAAATACTAAAATTAACAGTAATATTTTTCTGTCAATTGCTAGTTAGCAAATGTCACATTAATTTGGCCATTATAAAAGACATCAAACTACAGTTCTTGTAGTCTCTGATGTTCATTTTAAGAAGTAGTAGATGCTTGCAGTGCAAAGAAAATCAGCATGTTGCTGTGTTTTAGGGGGAGATCGGTGCTGTGTTATTCCTTAGTCTAACTTCAAAGGTGCTGGGGAACCATTTTTGCTACCTTTGGGCTGTTTTTCCTGTTCCAAGTCTTTGTGCTCAGCTAAACTAATCAGCTGCTGTCCTCAGCTTCATAATAAGAATACAGATATGAGTGTAATCAATCTATCTTATCTAACTCTTGACAAGAAAGCAAAACAGAGTCCAACTGGGACCAAAGTCAAAATATGTCTTGAAGCATCTATCATCTATGTATCTTCATTTACTTTCCTCAATGATAGCTGCTTCAAAATCAGATTAAACATCATCATGGTTTGTGTCCTCCCTAATCACCAGCATCTGATCTGATGAACATTTGTTCAGGCCAGCTGACTCTTTCCTTTTAACTCGGGCTTTTTTTGTACACATTAATCTTGGCACTGCCAAAGGAGCAGCCTGCATTTCAAAGGCACACTTTGCTTTGTTTTCTCAAGGCAATAAACCAAGCTTTGGTCTCAGCCCGAGGTTTGAGATTTGAAGGCCTTTGGTTTGCCAGAGAATTATTTATATGCTCCACTGAATAGTCAGACCTGGACTCTGAAAATACAGGGGACAGACGGAATGTAAGCGAAGTGTTGTTAGCTGTCAGATACCATGAGATGAAATTAATTTAAAGCCCACACAATGGGTATTCAGTCATTGCTGGACAGAGCAATTTCGTGCTTCAGTTTAGTGTCTCCCTTGGAATAATTTCAGTTACTGAGCTTGGCAACATCTATACCTAAAGTTTCCACCAGATGGCGTCACTATCACTGATCAGAAATAGTTGAAAGATAAGGTTCTGGGAGAGAGGAGAGCTTTAATTACTGTGCCATGATGAGCTATCCTGCCAAAGGAGGAGAACTGGCATGTCATCAATAAAGCATAAGGCCATTCATGGATACTAGTTTAATTTGATATATTTGCATTTTTCAAAAGCCATTTAGGGAATCAGATTTTTTTTTTAAATGAGTAGATATTAAGGATTTTTTTTTTTAAATATCCACTTAAATCGACTTACACATAGACACTGTTTGAAAAATATTGGTAAATAAGGTTGACTTTTTTAGGGGTGCATTTGTGTGCATATTCTCTTTCCTGCTCATTTTATCTGAAGCTCACCATTTTTTTTTGTATTTGCTGCCAATCAAAATGCAGGTCACAGACCTGATTTTATTTAAAAAGGTGTCCTAACTTTCTGTGTGCTTTAAATCTTCAGGAACTGTGGCAATGTGTTCTGTAAAGACTGTTGTCATCTGAAGCTGCCGATCCCAGACCAGCAGCTGTATGACCCCGTGCTGGTCTGTAACACCTGCCATGACCTGCTCCTGGAGTCCCGCACCCGCGAGATCCGCAGCCAGCAGCTCAAGAAGGCTATCGCCACAGCCTCCAGCTGAGAGAAGCGTTGTGTAGCATGGCTCGCCTCGGCTCAGTCCTGCTCGTTTTGGACTGATGAGCCGAGCTCCGTGACGACCCCAACCTGCTGTGGTTTTGGCTGCAGGGGGGGAAGATGAGGAGGAATTGTTACTCTTTGGGGGGCTCGGTTTGGAAGCATAGATTCACTGTGAGACTGTCTTGTGAGGTGGGAAGGAGGAAAGGGAAAGTTTGAGATGGAAGTGTCAGCAGGGGAGGTTTTCCTGCAGAACAAACCCCTTCTGTTCAGAGACATTTTCAGCCTGGAGCACTGCAGCGTCCAGCTGCCTCCATGTGGCCCAGTTCTCTAGCGGTGCCCTGTCCGAGACACACCTCCAACCTGTCCACCCCAGCAGAGTCACCCACTGTTAGTACCAAACACCTGCACCCTCCTTACAGACACTGTCTCGCTCTTAAGAGGACAATCGCTCACCCTTCCACGCGCCGGGGACTCCAAAGCCTTTACCTGTACTACTGGAGGCTTTCAACTTTAAAAGAAAAGAATTGCTGCTACAGTATTTAAAAGTCTAATTTTGTATTCTTATTTTGTGCACTACTAGCTGTTGTGTATTTGAGGGAATTCGAGACCAAACTTGAGCAAAAGGGAGAAATCTGCTGTTTACTTTGTCATTGCATCTTTTTCTTGGAGCCTGAATGTAATATGTAACGGATAACTGGATCGACTTTATGTTCATGTGCATTTGGTGGGTCGTATATGTGTTCATTGCTGCAATGTGTTTTCAAAATTATGTATATGCACAGTCAACGTGATCCTGTCTTTATCAATGCTTTTCTCCAGTGTAGCCATGTTGCAACAGGAGACATGCTGAGGGACGTGAGAGGACAGATTGGTGCAATGCTGCGTGTTGTTTGTTTTGTGGGATGTGTGCTTGATGCGTTAAGAGGAAGAGAACACAAAAACGATGGGAGACAGCAGATTAATGTCCTGTCTTCTTGTGTGGGGAAATGTCATTTGAAGGTTCTGTTGGTTTTCTGCAAGGTGACAGAAAGTGGTCTTTCTGCTGAGATGTTTGTGGATAAACGGATCAATATCTACATAAAGTTTGATGTCCATCTGGCTGATGACTCCTCCTCAGTTTGTTAGCTGGCAGTTAAGACTGCATGAGAAAAGACTGAACAGAGCGCTTGGAGTTTCTTGTTAATTTTAGGGGAGTTTGGCAACAGTCCCCTTTAAAAATGTGTTTGTGTCTACTGGTTGTTCTTGAGACAATAGTGCCATATTTTGTTTTGTCTATTTTTAAAGCCTTTTTCTTTCTTATGGATGGCAGCAGGTTTCTAATTGGCCACAGATAGTTAGCGGCTTAATAACACTGAGACAACTAAAGATTAACAGATGGTTCATTTGAAATCAAGGCTAACTGGTTCAGTAGATGACTGGATGTCGCTGACATAACCTGCATGGTTATCAGCCGTCTAATATTTTAGAATATTCACGCGGTGTTCATGAAGTCAAATTGTTCAAGAGGAAATCAGTCATGTAACATACATAGTAATCTGATCCGTAGTGGTGGCTACAACCTGTCACTTAATGAATAATTGTTGTAAAGAAATGCACTGTAAAAGTTAAATCCCATGGGTTAAAATAAAAGATTATATCATGGATCTGTTTCCAAGCTTGTTTCTTTACATGTTGCTCTAAAGGGGCCCAGAGTTAAACCCAGTTTTAAATTTGAGGTCTTATTTGGTCTCTCCCATATTTGGTGACAAGGCTTTAGTGTCATTACCAGCAAAAAAGGCAATCATGAGGTTGAAAATTCTTTAAAAAAATCTTCTTTCTTTTTTGATATTTAGAAGCTCAATCACACTAGTAAACTCTACGAAGTCAAGTTGACCTCAACAATCTGTTCATCTGACACTAAGTATTTTAATTAATCAAATTCTAGTACTTTAGTTGAGTATTTTCTTTTTATGCTTTTACTCCAATATAGCAAACCCAACAGTGACGCAACAGTATAGTAGTTACAGTTATGACAATGTAGTAGTGTAGTAGTAGTAGTAAAATAAGCTCCACTTTTAGCAGCTTAAACATTAAAATACTACTTACATATTAAATCTCTACCTATAATACATAATCATATGGTATATCATTATATAACACCAGCAGTGGCTGATCTGGATAACACATCTTTACTTTTTACTTGTAATGGAATATTTTTTCATTGTTTTACTTCAACATCCTGCCTAACCATGTTTTAAGCAGTTAAAAATTCTTGGTGTTGAATCACAGAGAAGGTGACTTGTTAGATAGATCTAACAATAGATCTTCAGATTACGTTTACACACACTCACTCAGAGAAACATGTGGTATTCACAAGTTGTTTAACTAAATTTTCAGAAGTTTTAGCTGTTGGATATCAGATGCCTTTTCTCACTGTAAAGGTTATTCTCAGATTCTCAGAGTTTTGGCACTGAGTGTTTCATGTTTTCACATCATGAAAATCCTGCTTGTGGGCATGAATTTAAGTCCCATTTAAGATGAATACAGAGAAATAAATTGATCTGCACATTCACAGTGAAGCGAAAACATCCAAGTGAACTAACAAGAAGAAAAACACATCAATGAAATTAAGAGAGACTTTAATTAAGTAAAGGACTTGAAACTTCTACCAGCTCTAGAAAACACATACATGCAAAGAAAACACCAATGCTTTATCTCCATTTGTCCACCAGATGGAGCTTTACCATCAAGTGACAGACATAGTAGCACTAGTGCAACAGAACCAGCACTTTTCAGAAAACCAAGTCAAGAGACCTTTGCATCATTTAAGGTCATGCACCTCTGAATTTCTTAATTTTCTCTGGTAATAGATGAGCCAAGGTCCTTCCTGAAATTAACCAAACCCATTTCCTTTGTTCCAAGAAGTGTTGAAAATTAGGTTGGTTTTACAGAGAAGAGTTTTAAAATGAAACCTAAAAAGTTAGAAACAGAAAAACTAAAAAAAATCTCACACACACACACACACACACACACCATCATGCCCATCAAGCACAAAAGTCTTTGAGAAAAGCAACACAAGCTGATTCATGTTTTTAGGAGGAAGTTGTGCCAATGTCCCTCACTGTACTCGCTCAGCATGATCAATAATTCAGGCTGAGGGTATTCTAGGTTCCCCTCAGTGAATGAAAATAAAGATGACAGCTTTAACTTTCCGGGTGACAAGTTAAAGAAGAGATGTTGGTGTTTTTTGCAAAGCTTTGCACTGACTGGACAGCTTTTCTGGGCAGAATGAACTGGGCCGGAAGATAAACCTTTTTAAAGATTTCATCTGATATCCTCTTTTGATGTGCTAGCTCTCAGGTGAAGCTATGTGCGTGTGTGTGCGTGTGTGTGAGTGTGTGTAACTCCTTGTCTCTGTCTATTATACCTCACTGATCTGCCAGTGTGATTACCTTATGCTGTCCAAACACAGGACTTCATGTTTATACTCTGGTTAGATTTCGAATCCTGTTGTAATTTGTCTAATACATTGGTTACTTTTAAGAACATATAAAAGATTCAGTGGTGAAAAGTAGCAATTCACATTTGATATCGCATCATACCATTTTGAGGTACTTGTGTCTTCATATTTCTATTTAACTCAACTACATCTGCTCTCTGCTTTCTTTCAAAGGGAAATCTTATACTTTTTATTCCACTGCTTGTATCTGACAGACTCAAACATATATTTATAAAATATGATGTATTATGATTGTTAATTTTAATCTGTTCTAAGTTCAACAAGTACCACATTACATATTAATACTTACACATTAATACTTAATACTAATAATGACCAACAAAAAAAAATTACACTGACAGAAGCCATTCTGGATAAAAAAGTTTTTTAATATGTATGCACAGTTTATTGCTAAAAAATTCTGTGCTTACAGAGTATATTTCTGAACACAGCGTAGTTACTGAAATTGAGTAACTTGTGATTACAATGTTATACTATGTAACATTTCAATACTTCCTCTTAAACAGTTCCATTTGATTATATGCAGACAAAGAATCAAATCTTAACTTTAAATAAATTACGAACACAGTTAAAATATCACATCAGTTCAATAAGGATCTGGAACAAACCAATACAGAACATCATAATGTGCGGGAGGCAGCCTCCACAAAGTGCAATACAATGATGCCTAAATGCAGAGGAAGAGATAAGAGATGAAGATGTTCAGATCATTTTCATTCCTCTCCCGCCGAGGGCCACATCAGGTTACCTGTGGAGCAATGAGCTGCAAGTATTGATTAACTGCGTTTCGAGCAGTGTCACAGTTACTTGTCAAGCTGTCAGGAAGCATTTGCCGATTAACACCATGGCAGTAATGTTTGCATTGCGTTTGGCTCCTGCACACCGGGAGCCCATTGACAGGCCCCCTCGTATCAGTGGGGAGCTTTATTAGAGGCGATGCCCAAAGGGGGAGGGGCCACTCTTTCTTTCCTGTTGGGGTATGGTGATAGATAAGTATGAGACCCCCTGTAAGAATGCGATCACATTGGCAAAAACAAGTCATTGTGTTGTCTTCCCTCCGTCGAGCCCGAGACGCTCCAAAATGCAGCAGCTGATCCTGTCCGTTCTCCTGGCATCCTTTTGGACACTTTGCACAGGAGCAGGAGGTGAGTCTGCTCTCATTCATTGATATATCTGACAACTGGTCATTTAATCTAGATTTTTCTTACCACTGATCAGGTCTTGATGTGCAGAAATTAACAATAGAATGCGATAACTAATTAAATACTGAAATCCAGTTTATCTTCAAAATAGTCCAAAAAGTGAATGTCTGCTATTCTGCAAAATTGTAGTTGATTATTTCTTATATTTCTATTTCAAAACTGGGGTGTTTGTAAGATTGTTTTAAATCTAATAATTCAGTCGGTAGATTATTAATATCTAAATTAATATCGACATATTTTCTCAGAATAAATAATAAATATTAAGTAAAACATATGTTAGAAAACATTTCAATTAGGCAAGCTGGGTAAAGTTGTTTTACGTTTACGTTTACCACGTTTGTCCAGTCGTGCCACTCACTTTATTCAATTAGAAAGCTGATACACCGCGGAATTCCGAGAATCTACGACAAAAATCCAAAAATATACTAGGAAAGGTAAGATAGAAGATAAAAAGGATGGAGTCACCAAAGAGCTCCTCGGATAAAAAAAGGCTCCCACGCACCAAAACCAAAGCCTGCGTGACATTTTCTCCTCACACACCTGCCCCGTCTATCATTATGTGGCGCAGGACATTCCTCCACATGTCCGACAGGCTCATCTGCAAATTGAATATTTACCACTGAGCTCCCTGATCAAGGACATGATACAGAGTCTGAATCAGCTGAGCCAGTGGCAGAAGCAGGCGGATCGGACCGAGCTGAGATCCCTTAGTGCCTCTGTGGTCCGGACACCTCTCCCTCCCTCTCTTTCTCTCTCTGGCTCCTTCTCTCGCTCCCCCTCTCGTGCACCTGCTCTGTTTCACGCGGAGCCAATGGCAGACGTTTGCGTCCTTACTGCCGCAGAGAGACGCGTCAAGCTGCGCACCGCCAATGTCTCCAAATTCGCAGCGGCTGATTCTGAGGCGTTAATTTCATAGCAAAGCAGCGAAGTTTAGCACCAAGACTTTAATGGATTGAATTAACAGTGGGCTAATTAATAACTGACTGAAACGTCCGCGCTTTTTGATCGGTGCGATCGGAGTCATTCATTTAAAAAAGATCACACCTGGAAGAAAAATGTCACCGACATTGATGTGTTTTTTCCCATGACATTAAAATAACTCCCTTCTATCTTTCTTTCGATGTGATGAAGTCAGGCTCTAATTTTTCTGTGCTGAACAGAACCCCGGCTAACAGCAAATGCAATCACATAGAATTAATAGAAAATAGAGTCAAAAGTGGTTTCCGGTATTTGGCTTGACAACCGTTTGCCTTCCTATATCGGAGGGACGATGTCACTAATGTAAAAGGCTAAAAATATATTTTTTTAAAAAAGCCTACTCCATCCAGAGGTGGGTTATCGTCTGTATATTTTCCGTAATATGTTTGGTAAATTTTGCCCATAGTTTTGGATAAAGTTTCCAAGCAGACACTCCACAAAGTTAGATATAGATACACAGAGACTGTGGATCATATGTGGCTGCACAGTGCGCTCGTTGATTTACGGTTGAGGAGGAGCGTCCTGAGCTTTGTTCACGCACCCTTAGTTGTGTAACTCTGAGCTGCGGCGCGTTGTTGAATGGTTTTATGTTTCTTGCCAAGGACCAGAGCCCTGTAAAAAAAAAAACAAACTTTTGTTCTTAGGTGTCTGCATGAGAGAAACAGATATTTTGCGTTTGTTTATTTTTTTCTTCTCTATTTTGTGCTGAATGCATTAGTCAAAATATTATGAAACTGGGCCAGTCCTTTTTGTGTGTTCTGAATCTCTAAAGTTGCAGAGTCGTTTGTGCACATGAGGGAGTGAAAGATTTCAGCATGGCATAGTCTCAATTTCTCCTTTACTTTTGAACCGTGTGTTTGGGTGAATGCAGCGTCAACACACGCACAGTTTATGTCTGGCTCTGCATGGCGCACACAACACAATGGCATGAAAAGCTCCGTCTGCGCGTCAGCGTGTATTCACATTACATTTTCACTCTGGTCGACGTGCAGGCAGACGTGGCTTATTTGTTTTCCTTTCATTGCCTTTTGTTTTCCTCTTCACAGTTTCCTCAGTTTGCTCTCTTGGCAGAGCTCTCCCATCCATTGAAAACTATTCATATTGTTCATTTGCCGCACAAAAGATCAAAGCCAGACGCCGATTGGTCAAGAATTGTGCGGACAGAAATCTGATTGGCTGAGATGAAAACAAGCGACTATGCGCCACAAAAATAGATTTTTTACTGTCTACTTGTACAAGAAATATTTACTGTAAAATACTCAGTTAAGAAAAATTCTTGCGCTGAAATTAGTACTTCTAAAAATAAAGTATTTTTGACCAAACGTGCTGAAAGTATCAAAAGTATAATTACTACATGCAGTGGGATGGCTCCCAGAGTAATACTAGATATGTTAACGCCTGTTTGTACTATTGCAGTTGTTACAGGTGGAACAAACCTATATTTATATTTTTATTTATAATAATATTTATATTTATTTAAGCTCATAATATTTTTCTGGAAAAAATAATGGATAAGTTATTATTAGTAACCATTATCTGTAGCTGCCAAATAAGTTCAGCGGGTTAAAAATGCTCAAATTTACCTGTGAAATGTAGTATCTGTTCACAGTGATAGAACAGATTGGAAATAGTTAAGTGCAAGCTGTTGAAATAAGTACTTTGATATAGTACTTTGCGTAATAGTTACTTTTCACCCCTGCTGACCTACATGAGAAAATGTGACCAACATGTGAAAATTTAAATTATTTTATAGGGGGAAAAAATGTCAGCTAGTTTCCAATGTGTTTTAAACAAATCATCTACAGATTATCAAGGTAATTACTGATGACTGACAAGCTCTATCATCACAGTTATGAGATGTAATTGAGACATTTTATAGGACTCACACAGCTGTGCTCTATAAAGCTCCCATAAGACAGATTTAAGCTGCAGCCTCAATGTAATTTGTGAGGATGAAAACTGACACATATTCACAGCTAGGACCCACACTGTCAGACCATGGAGAAGGTAAAGTGAATTAAGGTCAAGTATTAATCATAATCTTTTAATATATTCAGCACCAATGTTGTGGTTACAAAGTAATTAAAGATTTCTTAGCTGTAAGACTCCTCTCCTCCACAGTACTCACACTCCACTGACAAGTGCAAATTCTGCTACAAGAACAGAAATTTAAACCTAAATCCAAACAATAAGCAACTCTTTTTTTAATGGTCCCAGCAAATGATGGCACATACAAAAACAATATGACTCCCCTCCAAATTTTGACCCCCTGTTTTGTTTACTTTAGTGCCATTATCATTCAGGAGCAGGAGGAAAAGGCTTACCAACATGGCAAAGAAACCAAGTGCTGACTTCCTTCACAAACACTGGGAGAAGCCTTCACAGCATTTAGAGCAAGAGACCCTCCCGTATTTTTTCAATGGCATGAGTGTTTTTCATAAATATTTGATTTGAGAGATAGCTGCAGATATTTGTCTCTGAGCACAGGGTGGAAACATGCAAACCAATTGTGAAATATTAATAAACCCTCAGACAAACATGTGAGAATGGGACCTTGCTGATGCAAAAGATTGTGGCTCGGTGTTTATTCTGATAGCACGGAAAGATAAAGCACAAACCCAAACGTGTACGTGAATAGGAAGACAATTCCAGTGTATTAAGGGTTTTTGTATGGCCAGTCATGACCAATCAGAGAACAATCAGAGAACAATTCAGTGTTTGTCATAGAGATTTAAAAAAAAACTGTAAATAAAGGAGCACATTTTTAAATACACATAAAATCCAGCATGGATCTAGATATGCATTTGTTAAAGAGAAATATCCCATTTTGTTTTCTAAATAGGCTGAGACTTGTTGTCGTCACCCAGAGGTTAACAATGCATTAAACTGACTCATACTTTCATTTGCATCTTGTTTGTGTGTTCATTAACTGTACTTTATTTGTTGTTGCCAACAAATCTCAGATGGATGAAAGCATCTTATCCATGAAAACCTTGTCTTGACAGAAATGTACCTTTGCTGTTTCAGAGTGGTGCTACCAGTCCCAGTTCACCTGTGAACATCAGTGCAATGGTAAACTTATTTAAATACTAACTTGTCAATTAAACTACACAAAAGCAAGATACACAGTACTTTACAAAAGACATTAAACAAGCAGTTGTAGGCTAAAACAAAAACAGAAATTAGGAAAAGTGCAATTAGCAAACAAAATTAATTAGAACAAAAGCAGGAAAAGTAGAGAAAACAACTTGCAAAATTGCTTTTCCTAAATTCTATGTTTTTCTGAGAGATTTAAGTAACGATCAAATGAGGAGCTTACCAGACTCACTGCAGTTGATTGAGAGTCATTACAGTTTGAATTTATAAGCAACGAATACAGACCTACCAGAGGATCTCCAGCTGCCGTTAGACTTTTTTGGTGTCAGCAAATCAGAAATAAAGTAGGTAATTCTCACACCTTCTTAGTGAGTAGTCTTGCAATTACAAACATGGCAGAAGCTTGGATACAATGTACTGACTCAGACAAGAACACAGAAAGATACTTTAACATCATTTGGATGCAATTAAAGCATGGACAACAGTTTCCAAGTCAAATTTTTAAAATATTCCAAAGATAGAAGCTGTATTGGAAAACCAGGTTTATGTGCCAATAAAAGCTAAACCTATTACTAAACATAATAATGAGGTTTAAGAAAGTAACAAGTCTGAACCTATGATAATAACTGTTGATCTCTTGATAGGAAATTCTGTGATAACCAGTTTTTACATTTATAACACACCTGTAATTTTCTCAGTTGCATCATATTATTGGACTGCATGAGAAGCAGGTCTGTGAAATATCTCCATAAATATGAAAACTGATATGCTGATATGCTTTTGAAATATTAAACAGAAAAATAACATGTTGAAGAAAAACAATAAAGGACCAAGAACTGATCCCTGGGGTACTCCATGAGTTTAGTGGAGGTTTATGAGTCCCCTAAAAGTCACAAAGGATGTCCTTTTAAAGATTTAGAATTAAATCCAGTCTAAAGCTTTACCCAAACTGCATTCAGAGTAAGCTGTAAATGCAATACATAACATTTTTTCCACTGTCACCTGCTAATAAAAGATCAGTAGTTACCCTGAGAAGTGTTGCTTAAGTACTATAACCCTCTCTAATTTATCAAAGTGACTACTGAACCAAAAGTGATCAGTCTCAAAACATTACTTTTTTTTTAGCGCCAGAAAAGTGGAACCATGCCAACAGCAACTGTGCAGGAAAATCTCAGTCGCCCATC
This sequence comes from Acanthurus lineatus, assembly GCA_029814665.1. Classification (NCBI taxonomy): domain Eukaryota; kingdom Metazoa; phylum Chordata; class Actinopteri; order Acanthuriformes; family Acanthuridae; genus Acanthurus; species Acanthurus lineatus. The sequence continues at coordinate 3,459,920 of JAPZDV010000006.1, read as the reverse complement.
AATGTTGTCACCAGAAAGACTTTGAAGGACGAGCGACTGACTCCCTTCCAGTTTTATAACTACCAGCACACCTTTAATGGCATCATAAAGAACAATGGCCACTCTGGTGAGAATTTCCCCCATTGAATAATCACATAGCCACAATTAGGTTAAAGCTGATGTGTGAACTCTTTATGTTGGATGTGTCCAATCAAGTTCAGGTTGATGTTCCTCACCTGAGCACCATCACAGGTGGAAACCTGCCTACCACCTACAAGGCTGTTCAGTTCCACTTGCACTGGGGCAACAAAGGAGGGCCTGGTTCTGAACACACCATTGATGGCGAGCAGTATCCCATGGAGGTACCCTAACCTTATTGTACAAAACTCATACAGCCTGACTTAAATGTGGTTAATCTATTGAAAATATATAAAAGTCTTTCACATGAATAACATTAACATGGATGTACAAATTTCAAAGCAAAAAATCATGTGTGCTTACTGTTTATTTAGTAAAACCTTATATTTCATCTTATCTACTATAGAAAAAAAGGTGTAACAGCTTCAAATTGCGACCCTAATCCAAATACACAGATTCTCCTTTACTTAAGTTTCAGTTTTTTAATGAAACTGCTGGTTTGATCACACATAAAACCTTAAATACATATTTCTCTTTTAATGGCCTTTTTTAAACATGTTTGTGAACGTACTGTTAATTTATAGGGCTAATGATTTTCTATATTCTTATTTTTGTCAAAATCCTGTTAAAAATGAGACAGTGTCTTTCAGTAGTCTTGAACTTCCCCACCCTACCTTTTCTGCAGCACTCAACACTCAAGTCCATTCATTCCTTCTGCAGGCATCAATCTTTTATAACAAGTTACAAATATATCATTTAATTTTAGAAAAGGCTCAGTAGTTCCCCATATTGCTAGGAACAGTAGTTTTATCAAATGTTATCAAAACCGAGAGTTAATAGGGCATGTGGAGAACAATTTTCTGCCATCTTTGTGGCTCATTGGTGAGTTTTTACAGCAGCAGGATGGTGTATAAAGGCCTGACTCAAAGCACCATCATCATTTTCATAGAATTGAAGTAAGGTATCACCCAGTGTGGTGATGTGGCCCACTGGTGTGTTTTTAAATCTTTTGAAACAAAAGAGCTCAATGGCAGAGCCAAAAAAAACCTAATTATATAAATACAACAAGTATCAGGCTTTGGATACATGGACTTGTTAGTAAAATCATTTCATAGTTTGGTCTTTGTGGAATTTGCTGATATTAAGAAAAATATATAATAAAATAATAAGTATTATTAGAAAAACTGTATAGCTATAGATGATAAAATACTGCTTTGCGGCTATAAATCTAACTTTCTATCTTTTCACTGATTCATTTAGTGATTAATTGATCAGGGAAGTTTTTTTCTTTATCAAACAACTCCATTAAGACACATTTTTGATCAAGAACCAATGAACTGATATCAAAAAATGTCTTCAAATCTACTGGACCAATGATGCAATGACTGTGAAACTGAAAACTGTAACTCTTTGTTTGCTTTATTTACAGTAACACTCTCACATAAATATGCTGTAAAAGGAAAAGATAGTAACATCAGTAATATTTTCTCCACAGCTGCACATTGTTCACATGAAGCAGGATTTCACTGATCTGAAAAAAGCACTTGCAGACCCAGAGGGAGTTGCAGTGCTTGGGTTTTTCTATGAGGTAACTACTTTGAATCCTTAGTTTGATATCAATCTATCAAACTGCTGTTATGAAAAGAACCAATACTAAAATGTGAAAAATGTCATTTTCAGAGGTCCAATAGCGGAAATCGAAAGTATGACCCCATCATCAACTCTCTGAGGAGTGTTAAAACCACAAGTAAGTTTTGAAGATCAAAATGAATGACCAGAATCGTGGCTACAGAGCAGTGAGGCAAATGTTTCATCTGTGGTCCCTCTGTTTTCAGGTAGCAACACATCCCTGCCTTCCATCTCCCTCACACAACTAATCCCATCCGAGCAGAATCTGACCAGCTACTACCGCTATCAGGGCTCTCTGACCACCCCAGGGTGCACTGAGGCTGTGATTTGGACCCTGTTTGAGAACCCCATCCCTCTGAGCGTGGATCAGGTTGGGATTAAAAATAAATCAAAAAATAAATTCAAAGAAAACAGTAAACATATAATTCAAAGAAATTATGGCTTTGGGTTTTCAAAGTACTGTTTTTGTCCCTTGTGATTGCAAGTAACTATTTCTAATTTTCCATAAAAATGATTATGTAAGTAACTCAGTAAAAGTACAGACCCAACAATCTAAGAGTACAGATGAAATAATCAAAGATGTATTGAAGATAAAAAATAAAAGTTATGCAGCACAATTTTGTATCCACTTTTTGCATAGTTTAATACATTTTTGTTGATTTTTTTGTAAAATATTAAAGTATTTCACTTCTTCGTGTCCCTCTAGCAGTTATCAAAGAGAGACCATTGGAGAATCTCATAGAGAAATGTATTAACAACTTAAAAGACATCTGAAATGTGACAATGGGCCCCAGATACACACTGCTTTTTTGTGAGGGGTCCAAAAAGTTTGGGAATGGCTGGTTTAGTCATTGACAATGCATTGAACACTATTTTTTTAATGTAAATTCATAATCTGCAAAGTAACTTGTAATCATTACTGTCAGATAAATACAGTGGAGTAAAACTATAAAGTAGTATGGAGGAAAAATATTTTATCAAGTCAAGCTGTGCACCTCATTGGTATCTTTTTGTTTTTCTTCTGGTCCTTCAGCTGCGAGCATTCTCTGAGCTCAAGTTCCACGACGGAAAGCCGATGGTGGACACCTTCAGGCCGGTCCAGCCCCTAAATGGTCGGCAGGTGTACCGGTCGGGAGGCACAGCTATCCTGGCTAGCTCCGCCTTTCTTGTGGCTGCCATCGCCACAGCCTTGGGATTGTCCCAACCGAACTAGAGCAATGCATCCCATGCTGCACTGCGGCATCCATGAACACAATAAGTTCTGTATCACTCCTCAGCTGAACCCTGGTTTGTAACATCTCCATCGCATGGTTGCCAAGATGACTGACCACGTCGTAGTGCAGGCATGACTCACCTGGTCTTCCACCCTTGCAACACAAATGACAAAGGCGTTCGATGAATGTCTTAAGAAAGGTGCTGTGAGGGTTCGACCAGCATTCATGCATGTGTAGTGAAGTAGTAGGTCTTATTTCAGCATTATGAATGTGCCATAAAGCAGGTTACAAAGCACTCATACTGACAACTGAATTCAAACTCAGCACCACTTCTCTTAGTCATACCCTAACTTTTCACCCATCCCTTTAGATACAGCACACACACACACACATCATCATCATCATAAACTTTAGACCTAATCAGTCCAGTCCAATGTCAGGTAAATTTAGTCTCAGCTAATGTCCAAAGTTGCCGATGGTTTGCGCTCTGAGTGCCGATGTCAGCCCTGTGACGCGATGTGTTGCTCTCGGTGGGGCATGTGAGCAGCATGGAGCTATTAATAGCAGAACTGAGTCACGAAACACAAGCTCCATTTCAAAGTCAGCGGTCAAAAGAGTCAGCAGTTTGGCTTTTCTTTCTAAGTCCAGGAGCGCGCAGTGCGGCCGTCAGGTGAACCCAGCACAGCAACTCAGTCAGCAGCTGGTTTGGGAAAAGAAAGGAGGGTGAGGGGTGTGAGGTCTTTAACTTTCTGAGCAGGAACAGCTGCATTCAGTCTATTTCCCCCTCAGAGTCAGGGGCTAGTGACCTGAGACACAGATGAAGAGGCAGAGATGCTAACAATAATGGTGGGTCATGAAGCAAGTGGCAGCTCAGTTTCACAGAGAAGAGGGATCATCCGCTGCGTGAGGAGAGAGCAACAACCAGCATATTATATGTCACTTCTGCTTCCAAACCCATTATTCTCATTCATGTCAAACACTTGCATGAATCTGCATGTCTTGATGTGCAAGATGTTTATCATGGGCTTACATGAAAAAACACACGGCTGCTGAAGTGACAACACATAAAAACCGTGCTTGCCAAATTCATACACACACACCTCAGGCACTCCATTTCCCATTTTTGACCCGTGAAGTTCAGTGAGCTTATCTTGAGAACATGTGACTGTGTTCATGGCTTGTATTACAGGATCTCGGATGCACTGAATGTTATCGACTGTGAATTACACCCCACTGAGTTCTCACCCATTTATTCAGGAGGACTCGTTATGTATTCTAGTGAGAGTTCTGTGCAATTTTTCCAGCAAGATTTACTGTGATGATCGAGCAAGGAAATCTGTATATTTTCCATGGTTGCATAGAGCATCAAGTTATATTTCTATGCTGTGTCATTGTACACATGTATTTATGTACCGATGTGTATATTGATATGAGATGCACAATTATTGTTATTTATGTATTGAAAAGATTATATAGTATTGGATGCAAACCCATATATGAAGCATCAAGTTGTTCATGACCAATCGAGTTTGCTTATGATGTTCAAGTGTATGAGATTGTCAGGTTGTAATGCTTGAAAGTGTCATAAATGATATGGAGAATGTGTTCCAAGTGATCAAAGGAATAAACTACTTACATGCCTTTTTAATGACAGCCTCTTCTGTTTGCTTGGGCACCATTCAAGCTCCTTAAAACCCCCTCGATCAAAACAGCAGTTAGCCTTAGTGTAATTCCTGCCCCCAAATTCCCTGCAACGTGAAAACTGATATGAGAATACACCCGCTTGGCTCTGCTGTTAGTCTGCCAGCTCAGACACACAGACAAGCTTCTCACTTTCCTGTCCGATTCCTCTTTGGTGTGTCCAGAGAGTCTGAGAGCACTCGCATATCTCAATCCCTTAATCCTTTTCTAATTGACTTGTCCTTGATGTTATGAAGGCTGTGTTTGGCCAGAGTTCACTTACACATGTACACACACGCAGCTGAATGGGAGATTGTTGTATTATACACAGTTCACTATCAAAGTTATCAGAGGAGCAACAATAACACATTGAATTCTATGTGGAAACACACACCTTTCCTTTTTTTATAGAACTGAACAAATTGCAGGTGCATTTTTTAAACTTTATCCCCCTTTCAAGTTACTTTATGGCCCCCTCCTCCCTTCTTTTGTTTTTCCCCTGTCATTAAGAACTCAAAAGGCTTATTGTGATGAACAGGCTTAGGAAGACAGCAGCCTCTCACACAGAGAGAGAGTACAGATAAAAGGTTGAATGAAAGCCTCCTGTTCATTCCCCTGAAGAGGCTTCTATTGCTTCTTCAGTTAAGCGTCAGCAGAGACTAGAGATCAAGGGGTGGATGCTTACTAACTGGCAGTGGAACCCTGGTTTTCTAGTCAACAGGACAGCACCCATACAAACCCACAACCTCCCAAATCTTCCCTCACATGACCCGCGTCCCTGTGGTCTCTGGGACAAAGGGCGCCATTCTCCCTAGGAGGAACCAGAGGCATCCTCATATTGAATGTGACCTGCAGTGAGACACACAAAGCAGCCCATCAGATAGCCCACTGCAGGGAAAGGTCACTGGGCCAGTTTTTGTTCGAGCGGTGTCGAGAAAAACAAACAACGTCACAGGTTCTGCCTTTTTTATGCTATGTCCCTACTTCCTGCATCTCGAGCTTTACATAAATGTCACCCAGTAAGTCGATCGATGCTGCAGTGTGTGTGTGTGTGTGTGTGTGTCACTACCCCAAGCTGTCACCAAGACATATTTGCAGCTCAGTCAGCTTTTCTCTAATCTAATTGATACACCTGCTAACCTGGTTATTGTGCTGTCAGTGATATAAGCAACAAAGGCGTCAGCCAGTTATAGTGGTCATGATGTAACGTAAGCCACTGGTTAAGAATAATCCCTCACTTCACAGGTAATGTATCAGCAGCTAGCCGGCAGCAACAACCACTGCTGCTCTTGTTTTTACAGGGATAAAAATCTGTAGGAAGCAATAGAAAAGGGCCAAACATTCATTTCCTCCTAAATTAAACTCAGTAGAGATAGGCTGCAAGCAGAACGTAGCTTTGTCCTTCTAAGTTTAGCACACAAAGGCTTTCATTTAAGGAAAATGACTAAAAAACTGCAGTGGACCATTAACTGTTAATATCTTTTTAGGAGCCCACTTATCACAGCACAGACACTGTTACAGCCGTGAGCATACATTTCCCATAAGTGGGGATAGTATCCTGTCATTTATACACAGCGGCTGACATCAGTTTACATCCAGGCATGTGATTAAAGATGAGAAAGAATGTGAAGCGACTTAAAGCTTTTTGATCTTACAGAGTAGGACAATGAGTAAATCACTTGGTTTAAAAAGCCTATTCAAAAGTGCCATTCTTCCTCTCATAACAGTTGAGTTTCCATTGCAGGGGAGGTCAGAGGTTACTGTGTTTAGAGTTAGTGAAGCAGTCAAATAGTGAGTTGGTTTGTCTTTTTCTTTGGGCATCGTTTGCATCCTGGTCAGCACTGTGGTTCTGTGGTGTTTGAGGAGAACCGGTGAAGAGGGATCAATTGACTCTGAGGTGGCTCACTGTTCTTGGTGTTGGGCCGATAAATGTAATGTTAGCAGAAAAGCAGAAGCAGAAAAAACTTGGCTCGGAGGCTGTCTGTAAGAGTCAGATAAAGTGGTAGGTTAACTACTGCAATCCATTTCAGAAGCAGCAGCTTTGGGAAAGTTATCTGAATTAGTCTGGCCAACTGTGGACGGGAGCTCATGAAGGGACAAGAAGGTGGAGGTGGAGACACAGATTTAGAAAAAAGACCTGCAACATTGACTAATTATTTATATTATTTTTAAAAAGTTCACCTCCACAGTCAGGGGGGAATTTAGTTTGCAGTTGTTAACACAAGCATCTCAGTCCTCTTCCAAAGTCATATACTCTAAAAGATAGGCTGACATTTTTTAAGTTGTCCTCACCCTAAAACAATGACCTCACGCCCATGTGTCCCTTTAGAGAGTTAGTTAGTTACTGTACCACTGTCCTCATACTGTCCCTGCAGAGATCCCTTCCAAACATGATTAGAGTGTTAATGATGGGGAACAAAACCCACCCACAGCCTTCATTATGAGCTTAAATGCTGTTAAAGGTTCAACTGAGGATAATATGAGGCTAAAGTCAAATTCAAAAAACAATTTCTAGAGTTAATGTAGTTTTGGTGATTTATACAATATTTCCTCTTCCTATTACAGTCAGTTGTTGTTGTTCAGCAAGGAAACACCAGCATTAAGAAATATGGACATCTGGTGTAAGTTAAACTATCAGTGTGCTCCTTGTTGACACTTGCTCACCATCGCCTTGTTCACTATCCCCAAAAATAATTGTGCACTCACAGAAGTCGCACTCTCATCCATGTAGAAGTTGTGTTTGTTCTCCAACACTGAACAACACATCTCTTACAGAAACATGGGATGACTGATACAGAAGAAGAAAGAAGGAAAAGTTGAATTCAACATGACTCTTTCTTGTTGTAAGTTGTAAACTGACGTATGTTGCCACTATACAACATGTGTTATTGTTTTCTATTTGCTGTTTATGGTTCTTCTGGTCGCTAAAAATATGTCTGCTATTTAATTATTGCTGAGTTTTGCAGAGAAGTGAAAATGATCCGGTTAATTGTACCCAAGACTAACAAGCAAACAAGAAGGAGCAGTTTGTGTTTCAAATTTTTAGAGGCACTCGCCAATGGTATCATGACTGCAGAGGTTTTTGTAGAGGTTTTTTTTGCTTTTGCAACCCAAGCCAGACTGCTTAAGTCTTATTTGAGCTTTGGCTTAAAATGTAACTGCACTTCACTAAGAAAGAGGATTTTTCCCTCATCTCTTACACTGGAATCATGTTAGGAATGGATGAACAGGAGGAACAATTACAGCCTCCAAAAACTTTTTTAACATACATTTATCAGGAGTATCTCTGACTTGACAAGATGTGAACATGTCCCTCTAGCTGACTCAGACTTGATGAAAAATGAACTGAAATGAACAGTGTGTTTGTCAGTAGAGATACAGTGTGACCTCTACTTCTCTTGTGGTTTCTAGTTTCACAATAGCTGTCAAAGTGTGCATATTGATAAGATGGTACCACACATGAAGATAAGATGTAGTACCTTTGTGTGTCTGTGTGTGCTAGTAACGTCATCCTGGCTGCATATTAGTCTCAGGGTGTGCAGAACTGAAAAGAAGCATGTCTTGGCAAAGATATGTTCGGTTTACCTCAAGTTAGATGTGTCAATGTTTGCTCCCAAAGCAAGGCAAGGAAAAAAAATAGACAGATAAAACTGTTAAATATGTCTATCTCTGGGAGACTGAAAAAAATCAAAACATGCACAAAGTTGACTGATATGATTACGTTTTTCTTGTGAAAGTGACACTCCATCATGACCTGAGTGCAGACTTGGACTGAGATGGCTTCAATCAACAGGAAGGAGGCAGGAGCGAAAGACGGTCCCTTCAAACGGAAACTTAAGGTACCTTTAGTACCAGGGCTCACAAAGGGCCAGAGGCAAACATGGTGAGGTTGTTCTATTTTTGACAACAATGTTATTTGGCTTCATTGTTCTGTGGGCACAGGCCAGTGAAAGGAATGGGGGTCTTGTGAAGGAACAAACTGATGTGAAGCTGCAGGTTGAGCCCCACATTCTGGACTGAAGCAGATTTACGACAGGTTCCCCTGAAGAACTACTGACAAAAAGGAATCATGATCATTAATCAATGTTAATACAGTATATTGTCAATAACCTGATTTATATTGACTTAAATGTGTGTGACACAGAAATCCTCCTGAAGTTGGGTCACCAGGACAAAGGGCACCCTCACATCCTGTTCAAAGACTTAGCTTAGCAATAGTCCCCAATCAAATTCCCAAACCCACACAGGATGTGACGTAAAACGCAGTCTTTTATGTAACTATCCATGACTGTGGCTAAAATTCTTCCACCCTTCTACTGGTGCCACCGTTTTTGTTCTAGCTGGCTACACACCCTGTTCACCGGGGCTGCATGAGGAAGTGGGGAGCATTTTCATTTTCCACTTATTAAATTGAATTTCGTGAGTCATTCTGACCAGTCACAATGACAGTGGAAGGTGGCTGTCTGCTTGTACATCAAGACATAAAATCTCACCACCGACACAACCTCCACCCACTATCCACCCCTGGCACTGAGCCTCACACCTTCCCCCGACACAGTTCTGCTGCTTTTTGAATTTAAATAGAGCCTCACTGGGGGAAAAAAGAACTAAAAGAACAACTCTTTGGTCCACAATCAAACAAATGTTTGATGCAAAAGCAGAAAAAAATGCAATTTGTTATTTTCAAGAAGGAATATTTATGTTATTGAAGGAAGGAGACACAGCCAGACGAACAGACATCAGCAGGATGAGGGGACAAGAGGCAGGAGACGGAAATGTCCTTGACTGTAGCCATGCAGACTGCTCTTCAGTTGAGCTCAGTGCAAACTGATGTGAATATACTTTGAGTGTTCAAAAATAACTGCAAGTATTCATGCATGTTGTTCTTCTAAAGCTAAAAAGCAACCAGGGCAAATGGTGGGTACAGACATTGTGCTTATTTTTTATTGATAAAAATGCATAACTAAGATAATTAGGGAACTTTATTAACTTTTGCAGCACATACAGAACATCAAGTCTTCCCACAGGAAGAACTGATAACTGTTCGCTATGCTGTAAATTAAACAAAGGGACTCCAGTTTAAATACAAAGATGGTTAAGTAAGACATAAGCATGTTGAAATAATAGTAAATAAATAAATAAATTGTTTTACAGCCTACACAGTGTTTGTGACCTGTTTGCTTTCTCTGCCCCCACACTTCATGACACTGAACACATGTGGGCTACATTCAGTCTCCTCGGGCTCTTAAAATTCATCTATATGTGTTTTTCAGCTTCTGTTAGCTCATTATTATAGTGTATTATTGTATCGTCCTGCGGCTGTAGCTTGTAAATCTGATGTGATAGTGCTGCCAAATGACACACCCGCATGTCAGGACACAAGACTGCACATGTATAACATAAATGAATGACAATGATGTTAAACATATATTTATAAATCTTATATGCTACACACTTTAAGATGACCAATGTCCCAATATTACATTAACACAGTTAAATGGGTTAAACTCATATCTGACTACTGAAAGATGTTATTTTTTCAGGCACAACAAGCTAATAGATACTCAATGTATCACCTTGTACTGTGGCTAACATGTTAGCAAATGACTGCCTGTTTAGGCAACTCATCAGCAGAAAATAGCATTCATTTTGAGTCAACTATTTTATGAGTAATACAGGAAATTTAACAGCATAAAACTAAAACAGTGAGCTAAAAGAAACTAAAAAATTCAAGAGAACTGCGTGGTAAGTGATAACTTAATAAAAGAGCTTGAGCTCATGTTACTTTAGCTCCAATTGGTACTTAATTAAATACTTTGCAATTCTTTGCTTCAGGGGCGTGAAGTATATAAAACTACAGACTTGAGTCTACAACCAGAGATTAGCCTGTGTACTTAGCTAACGGGCAGTTGGCCAGTCATTATTAGCAAAACACAGGATGAAGACACAGCCACCAAACCTGCGACAAAAGGGCGACTGCTATGAAATGAAGCCTTGTTCATCTTAAGATAGATGTCAGCTAAAAAATTAATTAATCAAGTTCCTCAGAAAAAGGAACTCAGAACTTCCTGTTTTGCATTGTTGCCTCTCCAGTCATGGTAACTGCTAAAGTAAGACAACGCTTTTACGCAGAGCAACTAGCAACAGCAGGTAAACAAAGATAGCAATTGTTCGGGATAGCTATGCAGTATCTATGGAATAACTTAGGGGCCCACTAGAATAATGAAAATTAAAAAAAGATTCAAGTCCACAATAGATCATCCAGCTGTCTTGCTGTCTATTTCGTGACAGTACTCATTTAATGAAACAAGAAAAGCATCAAATAAAAAACGTTACTGTTTAACAGTGAAGCACAGAAAGTACCATTCATACTTAAAACCTAAATTTAGTGTTTAAAAAGAGTGTTATGCAAAATAAGTATTTAAAGATAAGAAAATGTTTGAAAGTTTAGCTTATATATAATCCTCATTATATAAAAAAATCTTTCTTGGCATTTTTTCCTTAAGGTCAGTTAAATCTGAATCTAATCAGATGTAAATTCACATTTAAAAATTGTGAGCCCACTTAAGCCACATTTGTAAGTCTATGCATTTAAATGTATTAACGTATAAATCTAAAAATAATAATAAACTGACTGTTCATTCATGGCAGAAAATTTATTTTCTAAAAGCTTTGTATATATCTGTCCTATCAATCTTTATCAATATCTATACATATAGACCAATGGATAGGGTAAGGGTATAGTGTGTATAAACCAGATGCTTTCACAAGTTTTACAAATGCAGTAAGTGAAGCTTCTAATGAAAAGCCTAAAAAAGATTTAACAGAAATAAAAATTCAGTGAAAAGCCTGTGTGATGCATTTTTTAAGTCAATTTCTGATTAGATGTTGCTTTAATTCTTTTTTCCCCGGTTATGCAGTAACCATGAGTCATCATGGTACTTACTTTCTAAAGAAATGCCTGATGTTTCTGTGTTGACATACTGAAACAGGTCAAAACACAACTTTTTGTTCCGTAATACCACTCAGAGCAACTGACTGACCTAGTGAGAGTCCCACTGTGCATTGCTTTTAAGAAGTTCACAGTGAGTTTTTTAGCACTGGACATTCAAAAATGCTCCAAAACAACTTATAGGTCTAATTTGCTGTAGAGTTTTAGTTATCATCAAAAATTCAAACCTTTAATCTCTAAAGCCCAAACAAGATTTGCTTAAACTCCCAGAAATTCATTGCAATTAATGTCTAGATCCTAAGCATACCAAAGAAAAATACAAATGCAAAGGAATATATGCAAAAAGGCTGGAGAAACTCTATTTAATTTTATTGTGTGGCCAAAGACACAGAACAAATTTTATTTGAATATTTGAGGCAATGTAACATGATATGTCACTTTATAATTATATCTAAGTTTTTCATTGATCTTCTAAAGAGAAATGCAGCATATTACTGTTAGTATTTGACCCATTTTTGATGTGAAAACACTCCTTCAGTTTAACCCTGTGACAAATACACTGTACATTTCCTGTGATTGCTTCACACTAAAACCCATGTTTCACAAGTTGACTGTTTTAATGTAAATTAGCAGCAGGAGGAAGTATTGGATTTGCGTAAGCAGAAATTTAATACTGATAAGAGAATTAATTATAATGCTTACAACACTGAGGTGACATTATAAACAGATCACATGCTGTATCATTTTCAGTGAATCCTTCATGCATAGGAAGTTAATTTGAGACAAGTGTGAGAATAATGTACTATAACAATATGAAATACCATATAGAATGGTAATGGAGGAATGTAAAATCATTAATTTTTTTGAAAATATACAGATCTTAAATATTGTAGCATCCAAAACAAGAGGTGATTACGTGAAAATTTAGAGGCATCTTAAGATCATATAGGGTTCAAGTGATTTTCCTGAAATAATGTTAAAGAGATATAATGCAGTGCTATTTTCCTCCATCTTTCATGTTTGCAAATGTCTTTCTTCTTCTTCTGCTCCTCGACAGTGATCTCACTTATTTCAAAGCAGTACAGCCTCTGTAGTGAAAAGCTTGCTGCAGGTCAATGGGACAGTGTGTCACCTCCCCCTCTGTGACAAAGTGCTCCGACCTTTCTAGAAGCTGGTGAAATATCTTCCATATATTGTAACTTAACCTCACCACCTTCCCCGAGGGACCCATGGCCGAAATAGTGGCTCAGTGACTGCCAAAACTTTACACCGAGCAGGCTGAGCAGACCCTCACCTCTGACGCTTTTACAACAGAGGAAGGAAAGAGGAAATATCAAAGACTTCCCTCTCTTTTTCCTCCTATCAGAGGATTGTCAGTGGGTTGTCATTAGCGCCGTGGTAAACCATTAAAACAAGAAACAGCTTCCTCATCAGCCGTTCTTTTCACAGCCGAATGAGGTCCAGGGGCATCTGTGTGCTGCAGCTCAGAGGTGCAGCTCATATTCGACTTCTTCAATTTTACGCTGAATTAGACAAGCGCTCCGGTTTCAAAGGCAATGCATCAGCAGGATTTGCAGAGAACGAAGTGTTTCTGTGGCCAAGTCAATCATTCATGCACACACACACACACACACACACACACACACACAAAAGAACACTGTGTGTATGCATACAAGAAATCAGTGAGGCTGGCCCTATGGCTGTGTGTAGATACACAGTTGTAAAATGTTGTAGTGGAACGCATAGATTGACAAACATGATGTGTTGTTAACAAGGCACACATGATGTTGTTGTTGCATTAATCAGTCACACTCAGTCCTCCTGTCTGTCCGGCAGTCTCTTGGCAGTTCATTCCTCCGTTGTGCAGTTTAGGACACTGCGATCCTCTCAGATATCTGCTTTAAGTTCATTCAGCCTTTATCCGGCTGGCCTGAAGGGGACAGGGGGCTTCTCTTTCCTTTGCCTCTGCTGATTTTGCACTGATCTGGAATGAGAAGTGGGGAACTTTTTCAAAGGAGTGTGCGGACCCCCTCCCCCAGGGTGAGGCTCCTCTCCTCTGTTTCATTTTATCTGCCCCTGCCCTCCCCACATACCCCCAGCCGCATTTGTTTGTTTGCCTGTGTGATCAGCTGCGAGTGTGTGTCCTCATTCTGCCCTGCGTGATGTTGCACAGATGACAACTTTTGTCAGCATCATATACGTAGATGCGTGGCTGCTGATTGGGGGATTTCTCGGATCACACAAACCGAGTAAGACATCAGAGCCTGGAGCATGCCAATATGTTACTGGTGTAAAGCAGTGACTGTATGATATGCATGCACTGGGGGGAGAAGGAAACATCCCTGCAGGAAGACTTAAAAGCAGTGAGTGAGAACGTACAGGAGACATATTCTCAGAATAGAGAGCAGCTTTGCTTGACTTGACGTGAGCTTCTGTTCCATCTTGACGTGCCGGGATCACTCTGCAGTTTCTATTTTAATCTCACATATTTTACTCAGGAAAAAAGATGGAAAAAAAGATACAAAAAGGACATATATATGCATTTTATCATGACTTATTCAGATGATAAATATTTATAAAGGGACACCCTGCTCCATCCATCCAGAAGTGGAGCTGCTTTGTACATAAAAAAACAAAAAGACACGAGTGGATGCACAGAGAAACGTGCACAGGCCAAACCAGGACAAACAGAACTCTCATTCAGCTTTCAGAGAGGACGGACCATATTCTATGAATGTAAATACAATATGTAAATAAACAATATAGTTTTAAATTTTTTGAATGAAAAAAAAAATTCCCCGTTGTTATTGAAGCAAAGAACATATTGAAAACATGACACTAATATGATCGAAAGCTCTGAAACATGTTCTAAACCAATCTTGTGGTGAGATGATATTGTTGTTTTCTATTAATTATTTTCAATTAAGAACTTTGAACCTATTTAAAGATATAAACAGCAGTCAGAAAAATGCACATTATAATGCATGTTAAGAAAATACTTGGAAGCATCTAATAAAAAAAAAATCTAATTGCCACAATTTAAAAAGTACGGCCTTAAAAAAAAACGTTTTAAATTTGATGCAATTTTACGAGACGCAATTGTTGCTTTTGATGGTCATGTTTGCTTACAAATTTCATACATTACACCTACATAGTTTAATGATCAACAACAGTTACACAAAACTTCTTATTTTTCCTGAATCTGTCATTTCTAATAATTTCCCACAGTCACGTCGACAAATGTCGACGCGTGTTTGGGTTTTTCGGGTCCTGAATTCTCTTCCAGATGAGTGGCTCTCAAAACATCAGGCCTCTGGATTATTAATATTTATCATTCACACATCCTGCCGAGAATTATTCTACTGAAGGGGATGAGATTTTGTCACTGGCTGAAAAAATGAAAATTTGTTTATTTATAAAAACAGGGGCGCCACAGAGGGAGACATTATTTATGCCTCACCCTCCCTGGCTGTGACTTTTGACTCAGATGACGATATTATCAATCATATAGTAAACACATAGGCTCTGTGTTGGTGAGCAGCATATTGTACAGCAGTTCTCTACATCACTATCTGTGCAGAAATAACTTTGCTGGCTTATGATGTAAAATGGGCCGTGTAGAAAGACCCAAGGCAGCTTAAGCAGCTCATTACATTTTATTTTAAACTATAGATGGAATTCTTAATGAGTTGAGCTTTATTGCCCATGAGACAGGGAACATTTGTGCTTATCCACCATCCTTGTCTACACCCATTCCCTCAGCAGGGAAACTGCCAACGTGCCCTGCAAGCTTCTGGTTCCCCACTTTAGTTCTTGATGAGCAAGATAACAACAACAACAACAACAACAGCTTTTAAGAATTCAATGATATGATAATTTTCAGTGTTTATCACTTTACTGAGAAATACACCTCTGCAGAGAGTAAGCGGTGCTAGCAGAGTGTGTGATGACCAATGACTGAGAGCACTTGTGTGGGCTCTCTGACATCAGATTATGAAAATACTAACACATTAAAGAAAAATATTATTTAAAAAAAGGTCTGTGCCATCAGCTTCACCACCGGTAAATTAATCATCTATTCATACTCCATAAAAATAATGCTTTTTCGGCCACACTAGCAACTTGTCATGGAATTTATATCAATACTGTTGATCACCAGTTGATAGATTATAGATGACACTTAAAGGCATGTTGGGTCTGGACCTCAGCTACATATCAGAAATTAATGATGTTGATTCTCAAGTGGGGCCCTTCTGGCTGTTACAAAGTCCATTTTATAACAGATGACTGCTCCTTTTCCATCAGGGCCCCATGGCATTGAATGACCTGCTTGGCTTACAAAATTAGTAACATCTAATAAAACAGTTATATGAGGACATTTTTTAATGTGACTTTGTATTTTTATTGGTTTTATTCTTTGTGTATCTATTTGTTTTAAGAGATGTTTTCCTTCCCTTGCTGTGTCGATTTAATGTGTATTATTATTAGTAGTGTAGTAGTAGTAGGTAATTGTTGTAGTAGTGGTAGTAGTAGAAGGAGTAGTAGTAGTATTGTTCTTGTCAGAAATCAGCAATCATTTGATCTAAACTGTTATTTTTCTAATACTTTGGTTTATTAACAAATACCTGCAAAACTATTGGTGTTCCCTGTACTTTATGTTCAGTGCTAATAAGTTCATGTTAGCATCTTAGCATGTCAAAGTTCCTTTCCAGATATGTTTAAATTATTTGTTATGATTAATATTTTGTCAATATTGTATTTGAGGTGTATGGCTACAAAAAAAGTTTTAAAAAAAAACAACTTTAAAAGTAGCTGAAAGGACATAGATTAATATAGCCAGGGTTTGACATTTTATGAGATTTTATGAATGAGTCCTTTATGACATACATTCTTGATGTATACAATTTAAAAATATAATATTGGCATGTTCAGCATTTTAAAACTGATGCAAGTCGTCATCATTCACTATAACTAAGTCTGACCTGCCCACATGCTACAATTATACAGAGATATTATACAGGCACTTCAGTTTGTGGAATTTGACACTAAGGTGAGATTTTCCATTTCCATGCCCACCCAAACAACGTCTTATATTCATTGTGTTTTTTTTCTGTTGCAGACGTATGGCGCGGGCCTGAACTGATGACCTCCAACCCACAGGTCTCAGACACATTGTGTGGGGAGGGACAAGGGCACGACCTGAGCCGACACAGGATGACATAAGTGATGAGTCTATAGGGGAGCAGGGTGAGTGACAGTGACATCATACGCACCCAACCCAGAGGGAGGATGTGAGACAGATAACCAGAATCTTGTTTGTTTTCAGTTGGGGGGAAGTGGATGAGTTTGAGAATTGGAGATAAGGAAAACAATACATCATCTGCTAATTTTTATATTCTTCAATTAGGTCACTGCATGTATGAGCAATAAATGACACCTGACAGGCAGAGTAGTATATTTAAAATTACTAAATGGAATTATGGTATGGGATTCTTTACATCTGAGTATAAGAGCAGTTTATTAAAGGTCAAATCTAATGAGATGTTTTACAGAACTGTTTTACTTGTCGCCTAAAACCTTGCTGATGTTACAGACGGTTCCAGATGTTTCGCCTTGGTTTGTTTATGGTGGGTTGTCTGTGCATAAGGCCACAACTTTCTCATGATTACTGTCTTCTTCCCACTGCTGCCACTGTGAATTCAGTGGTAACCTTTCTGTGACTTCTAAACCCTGTGTCAGCTTGACCAAATCGTGTATGTGACTACACACGGCCTACACACTGCCTTCAAATGGAGGTCATGAACTTGTGAATACATCATGAGAAATTGTGTTCATTACACTAGCTTTGCAAGTGTCCTGAAAGCACCCTTGCAGGGCAACATTAGTAACAAAATCACCACCAAAGCTAGCAGTTGAACAAGCTAGCAAGTGGGTACCACAGTACAAAAACGAGAAATAATTCAAATTTAAAAAATAAATAATAAATAATAATAATAAAACAGCAAAAAAAGACAACCTCTAAAATCACAATATATTGACCAATAACTGTATTGCCTCTATGGTCATTTGTAAAATTGTCATCAGCAGGTTACAACTCAAACTGTGAGCTAACTTTTCGAGTTCTGAAGTTATGAATACCACTTGAGGACATTCATTTGGACTCTTCTTACGGACGCAGTGGACATGACCCCATTAAAAGGCACCAACACATTCAAAAAGTAGGTGAGAGCGACCAAGATGGAGTCCATGAACCAAAAATCAGTCCTTTTCTATACATAGAGTGACCTAGTTTGTTGCTAACAGCATGTATACATTTCCTTCCCTTTCTTCAAGGTGAGGATATGTCTTGACCAGCGTGTTGTCTTGTCAGATAAAAACATTGTTGATTAAAGTTTATCAGGCTGGTGCAGAGAAGAAGGTCAAGTTTGCTGAAAACACATACTGCCCTATATAATATTTGTGTTAAAATGTTTTGACCTAATTTTTTTCTAGTCCTCACACATGATCTATGACTGGATGGATCAGTTATCTTCATACTGTTCCTGTATAATTATGATAAAATGTATAACCTACATATGTTTTCTGCAGAGTAATTTCTATTCTGGGTCAGCTATAAATGAGAGAATTTTCATCAATATCAATGTAGGTTTCTTCAATGTGACATGATTTGACAACAACAAATACCATTAAAATGTAAAAATCTTTTTTAACAAATATTTTATATCCTTACCACGTTTTTTCTACAGTGTTGAACATTGTCACAGTTTTGTTTTGTTTCCCTCCAGTGTTTCTGCTTTATTAGCTGTCCATCCATATATTTATCTTCTTAAGATTGTATGAACTCTGGCAAACCTTGTCTAAAAGTTTTAATGGGATAGACTTCTTTTGAGGTGCTGACTTGGCACAGGAGCATTTTCCAAAAACATCACTTAAACGTCTCTTTAAATATCTGTCAAAGTCTGTCAATGAGTTGGAAACCTGGACAGGTTTGCTCCTCCACGTCACATCACCAAAGATAAGCATAATTAGAAACTCTACTCATCACTTTCCTAGAGTTTTTTTAGACTGATGTCGCAGTGAATCCACAGCTACGTGCTGGACGACAGTGGGCAGAAATAAAGTTTATGTGACACAGCCTCAGGCAGTCTCCAAGGGGGAAAAGGTAGAGACACCTTGTCCTCCTCAGGACAATGGGAAAAAAAAATGCACGTCATGGCACATAAATGTTCTTAGTACACCAGGATACAGCAGGGAGGGAGAATACGGCTGCTGAGTCAAATCAGATGGGAATTCAGCTAATTAGTGTACATGATTTTTACACTCTGCATCGACCTTCCCCCTGCTGCACAGTGGAGTGCACTTGTTTCCCTGTGGTGTACTGGCACCAACTTCTGAATAGCATCCCCTCTGTGTTGATTATAAGATTATAAGCGCTGATTAATTCTCACAAGAAAAGAGCTGGGAAATATTTGTTGCATTGATACTGGGAACAATAAATGAGTGGGCTGTGAAACAGGAAGTTAGTCTCTCAGCAGAGGTGTACCGGAGAATATGACTGCACTGCAAGGTACTCTTGCTGAAAAGACAAAGTTTTATTCCAAAAGCTGATGATTGATTTCCACAAAAGAAGCTAAAAAAAACTCAATAATATTACTCAAAAAGCAAATAAAGGTATTTTTATATCAAAAAAATAAAATAAGCCTCAAATTATCTCATAAGAAACATTAGACATTTTCTTAGTTATGTCTGTTTATTTTCTTGCTGAGAGATAGATCTGTATATTAAGACCTCTCTCATACCTGTGCTAAGTATGGGGTTAGAGGTTAGCAAAGCATAAAGTCAGAAATCAGGGAAAAGAGCTGTTCTGACTTTATTCATTGTTCATAATTCAACCTATCAACACCTCTACAGCACACACTTTGTAACTCATTTGTTTAATCCGAATTAAAAACTGAAATGTAAGAGTCTACAGCCAAATCAGCAGCAGCATGTATTTAGTCTTTAATCAAAACAACTGATGAATTAAAGTCTTTATTGATGACAGCAGTAGGAATAAAATATTAGGATCACTAAAGTTATTACAAGTTGTCCTGAGAGAAACAAACTTTTGTGCCAAAGTTTATGACAAACCATCAAATAGTTGTAAAGACTTTTCAACCCCAAGGTTGTGCTTGGGGTTGAAAAGTTGAAAAACTACTAGGATTCATCCTCTTAGAACCATGACTGTGATCATTTGGATACTTTAGTTTGGACCAAGCT
Source organism: Acanthurus lineatus (assembly GCA_029814665.1). NCBI lineage: Eukaryota > Metazoa > Chordata > Actinopteri > Acanthuriformes > Acanthuridae > Acanthurus > Acanthurus lineatus. Next base: position 3,440,069 of record JAPZDV010000006.1, on the reverse strand, counting down.
GGCAATCCAAATGACCAAGGTTTACTATCCCCAATACAACACTGCTAGTGTCTAAAAATAAAAAAAATGCTGATAACTGCAGCTTTTTAATCAGCGGTTCTTTTTGTCCATATAGTTATATTCCACATAGTTGTATTATAAACATTTCTATAAGTGATCTTTATAAGCATTTAAATGTGTTGATTGATGTGTCCTCTTATCTAAAGAAGAGCTCGCTCACTTGGCTGATTGCTGCAGCTCTGAGTCAACACCTGCAGTCACGTGAGCACCTAAACACTGAGACCTCAAGCACGCACTTTTTCCAGGCAAAGGAAAGTGCATGTGCGTGTGTTTGTGTTTGGGATTGTGTGTGTGTGTGTGTGTGTGTGTGTGTGGTTTTTTTTTTTCCTTTTTGAGAAATGGTCCCCCAGACATCCTCTGTGTCTGTCTCTCTGTGAGCGCTCTCCTGCAGCGCCTGCCTCTTATTCAGTCTCCTCACAAAGCAGGAAGGGGAAGCTGAGTGCTCAATTGTGTTTAGGAGCCAAACACTGATCAGAACTTCGCCGGATCACCCCTCCTCTAATAACAAATTATGTCATGAGCATAAGAATATGTGACAAATTGCACAAGTATGATTAGTATGTGAAAATACACTCATGATACAGAACTTTTCCTCTAAAGATGCTTTTTTCTAAGGAAATTACATCAGCCTTTTGTCTTCCATTTAATACAACACCATTACTAGCATTAGTTTTTCCTGTGAAATTATTAACTCATTTACATGTATTTTTTTCTTCATTTAATGTTTAGAAATTTGACAGGAGGACAGTGTCAGCTATATTTGATGCTTTAAAACAGGGGTAAGGGGAACACTGTTTTATTTTTTCAGCTGAAGACCACATGACGCAGGTCCACCCTGGAAAGCACTGACCCACAGCAGAGGCTTGGACCTCTGCTGTGTCAAGACTGAACCACATAGACAAACAACTTATATACTGCAGGTTTTAGCCATGGCCTTAAAGCTGCATTCATCAATATTTTCATATTAGCAATGCTAATGCTAATGTTGCTTTATGTCAGCTAGTGTAAATAAGCAACTACCGGCTAACTTGTTGGCCATAGCAACTTTATAAGGCCATACTCAGTACAGGTTTGTGATGGCCGGCTCGTTTCGGATTTCTGTCTTTTACTGACAAAATATTGATCTAAAGACAACAGATTTAAAAAGGTTCTGTCACTAAATTTTTTAAGGATAACAAGCTGTTGCTAGCAGTAAACATCTCTGAATCTTCAAAGACAGCGGACATCTAGATGTTGGTCATAGGCAAAGATTTTTTACAACAGCAAGTTTTCCCACAAACTATTTCTACAGAGTTAACCCAATTCAGCATGAATTTTATCTTATTAAAATAAATTGTAAAAATTTTCAATTGTCTTTGAAAAATAATGTTCTACTTGTTACCTTAAAAAAATTTGACTGAAATCATTTGACGGTTTTGTGTAATTATTAGAAATTTACTTCAATAATTAGCAATTGTATGCTGTATTTACCAGTGATAAAGCCATTTTTAACTGTTATTTAACTGACTTTTGTTAAACCTGCTCTTTTGATACTGTGGTTAAGGGATTATTCCTAAAAAAAAAAGCTTTTTCATCCTCTAAGCATCCTGGTGACTCATCTTACAAAAGCAATATATGCTTTTTGTTTTTCTTTTCCTTTCCAATCAGAATTTAAAGGGAACATCCTCCACTTTGCTGCAGAAGAGGATGTGGTCTTTTTAGTCATATTCTAGCATGGTGAGAATGTTCACTTTATTCAGAAAATCATTTCACATAAACCCCCGTCATGTTCACGCAATATGAGTCCTTTATTGCAAATCTGAAAGCTTTTTTCATGCCATGTATTTCCTCATTATATGTGTGCTGTCAGTATGATTTATTCCTGCAGCACCTGCCGAATGGACGCACAGCTGCTTGGCGTCATTAAAGAGGGAAATCCTCTGTGCTGCCTAAAATAAGCACAGATCAATTCACACCATTTCCCACTGCCTGCCACTCACAGCCTCTGTTTTGTCGTCAATTCATACTGCTGTAAACGTTCACACTGCAGAAAATAATTTGTAACAGTACACATCATAAAGCAGCCTCTGCTCCTCACATGCTGTGCAATCCCCTGGTGTTTTGCAACAGCTTCAATGAAACTGTCAGGTTACCTCCATCACACATGCACATCTCCCCTACATCACTTGAATAAGTAAAAGTGCAGCATCCTCCTTTGTCTTGCCTGGAGGCAAGTTGCCTCTTCACATACATGTGAGGTGTATATTTAGAATAGTTGTACATAACAGTGGGTTTTGCGTGGGCGGATGTGTGGAATTACTCTTCACAGTGGAACCAATGACCCATGTGCTGCAAAAACAACCACACATGCAGGGGCTTGGATATGTCAGCACAGACACATGCACAACTTCACAGAGAATCATTTACCGTGCATTAACACTCACCGAAACAGAGAGTGTGTTCTGGAAAGGGAGATAAACCCCAGATGCTCCAGCTCTACCTCCACCCCTCCCTGCATAGGAAACCCCAGCATGCAGACAGAGCTCTGCGTGAAGCTGCAGTGATGAATTATTCACCATTTTTAAACATGGATTCTCCTTTTTCACTCCATTTACACAGTTTTGTGGCATTCATGAACACAAGCACATGGATATACCCGATGTTTTGTTTGCAAGCAAATCCAGCTCACAATGCAGGATGAACACTTAGTATTTAATTAAATGTTTGTGTGCTATTTTAGCTCCTCCACTGGGGTTTTTTTTCATTTGTTCATCTTTTTTTTCTCCCTGCTGCTGAAGCAGGTGAGTGATCACTCAGCGGGGGAAGCCCTCCTCTCTCGCTCTGGCTCATCAACATGCAGCCTTTAATCATTTGCACGTATTCATTATTCACCTCCCACAGGCTATATGAATTATTCAGCTCTTGAATTTCCACATGAAAATAGTAAGAGAAGACATGAGAAATGCCAGCTCTTTGCTCTTCCTCTCACTTCTCCTCCTCCACCTCTCCCTCTTGGCTCAGTCTCCCTCCCTTAGGCACCATTGTCACTCTGACACAGGGAGGACGATCAATGTGTATGATCTAACCTGGAGGTGTCTGAATGTAAAAAACTGGGGCTGGATTGTGCTGTTCTGTCATTATAAGCTCAAAACAAATCATGTTTCCTGTAACTCTGTTCATGAGGGGGAAATAAATGACTCTCAAGCAGTGTATCACACATGAAAACAAAGCAGTGCTTATTTTTATTAAACAAATAATCTCTGATATACTTTTTTGATTATGGATCAATAAGCCAAGAATGGCAAAAAATATAAGCAGCAAATAGCAGTCCACCCGCTTCCTGTCACTAAAAGTGATGATTGTTCAAATCCTCAGAAAAGGTCGCTGACCTCTGCTCGGCCATGCTCCCATGACAGCTATTATGTTTCCCTCCAAAGCTCCAGCCGCATGACCTGTGATGTGCCATTAACAGGTTGCCATAAAACAGTTAATCTTTAGCCGGTTTTCACCCTCACCTTTACAGGTAGCTGTGAAAGCAAGTTTGTGAGCAAACAGCAAGCCATCTGCCTGTTTTTTCTTCAGTATTTAAGACATCAATCCATGACTAACTATCTCTGCTCCATCCATCTCTGAAAACGACCCTGCCTCTCAGGTCAGCTTCAGTTTAGATATCATGCAGTATATCTTTTTCTTCCTGTTTGGACAGGGAGATGGTTGCATCTTGGAATTAAAATCGATCTGGATTTGTGTGCTTGTGCAGCTGCGGCTTGCACATCTCACACATTACGATGTTAAAGGCTGCTAACATACATCTGTGTTGCTGAATAAACCTGCTGTTGTGTGATCTATAGAAAAGGGAAGGATTTTGACTTAATTTATTTATTCACAATAGAGCAATTTTAGCCCATAAAGACTCTGTTTTAATATAACATCCAGATCTGACTCATACTTTGACAGATGGCGCCCCTCTTTACAAGCTGTAAACCTGTTTTGCTCCTTGCAGTCTGAGCAGAGTAATCACTCTACAGCTGCAACAGGGATAGCCTGTGTGTCATATCCTCAACCTGAGCAAAGAATCTGTTGGTAAAATATGAAGGAGAGAGCAGATCTTCGCCTCGGTGGTGCTGGTTCTGCAGACTCCTGATCAGAGCCTGGGCTTTGGCAGTGTGAAACGTTGGCACAGAGGGAGGCGCAGCAGGACTTAAGGGATGACTTCCTACTCTGTCATGCACGCGCCCACACAGCCAATCTGCCACTATTGCTGTCCGACCGAGCATCCAAGAGACCCTCAGTGCGGCTACACCCTTATTTGGGCTTCCTCCCTTTGCCCCCACACTCATATGTCTGGAGGGACAACAGTAGTGCATAATTTCTTTTTTAATAATTCAGAAACACCCAATAAGTATCCTATAAGCAAGATATTAAGAAAAAATGCAAATCTTAAATTACAGTGTTATTAGATGCCAAATTTATCTTTCTCTGGCCTCTCCCTGCTATTAAGTTCTTCTTGTTTTAGCTGCTAGAAGGTGACATAAATTGTACCTATCACACCTGAATGAATTCCAACTGCTTCCTTCATTTTAACCCTCTTAGCAACACATTTACAAAACCATAATGTTCAACTCGCCTCATAATCTATTAATGACTAATGTTAGAATCAAAGCCTTAGTAGACTGCCTGCCAAAGACTTACAGCACTGAAATATTCTCAGTACTTTTTTTGTTTCACTAGTCTACCTTTAAGTTTTTTGTTGGATTTTTATTGCATCACACTGCTTTGTTACAGTAACAAAGAGCTGACAATACTTCAGGTGTTGCAACACAACGCGTCTGTGCTAGAGTAAAGACTTGACTGCTTGCACAGAGGGAAGAAAAAAGCATGCGTCAAGCTGTCTCAATGACCGCTTTCACCTTGTAACACATGTCCTCCGTGCACAACTTGCAGCTCTTGCAGTGAGCCAAAGAAAGCTTCCCTTTCTTCTGCCCTGACCGACATTAATGAGTAAGACACAAAGCCACAGCACAATAAAAATCCCAAAAAAAACCCTTCCCTTGAAATTAACAACTTATATCACAAAATCTCACATTAAATCCTTACAGTGTTTGTTAGTAATAACCTGTCAGTCAGTGAATTTAGAGTGATACACTTACAAATAGATGTTAACAGGGATTATTGTTTGAAAAATTTAGGAGAAAAACCACACAATTCAGAGTCCTTATCAGATTTGCCACGGAGCAGTAAATGTTTATCCAGGCTGAGTAGACACTCTCAACAATGAATACAGACAGGATGCAGACTGCTATAGGAAACACAAAATAGCATCCGCACTACATGGAACCAGCTAATTAGCGGCGCTCTTTTTCTGATAATAACTTTGGATGACTATTATTAGTGTGTTAGACTTTTCTCAGACGCCTGCTTTATTTAACAGGATACGTTCTGTTTTTTAAGTGACTGTCATGATTGAAAAATGGCTATTTTAAATATTCTATCCAATAAATCTTAATTAAGGCACAATTCATCAATAAAGAAGTTAAACATGTGGATTTCTTGCAGATGTTTTCATAACAGGATAGAACAATAAGATCCAGTAATTAACTACATGCTATATAATACAGACTAACATAAAGATTTTATAGCATCATTGTATCATTGACAGAGTGCACAGCTCCAGCTCCTTTTTGAGCAGACTGATGTACTGTGTATGTAAACCAGCAACTGACCTTGTTTTTTCTTTGGTTTGATGTTTTTAACTCACATGTGCTTTAAGTGGAAGATAACTTGACTGATCTGAGCGAGTCAGAAGTAAAGCTGTTGATACTCCTTATAACTGTAAAATGTTTTCTTATCCCACTGGTGTAAAGCCAACACAGGCACAGCACAACTGCGAACAGCATATCAGCAAAAAGTCTGTTTTTGGAAACTTGTATCCCCCCTTATTTTTCCTTCCCAGCTCCCTCTTTTTCTTGCTCCCCATTTCTAACTTATCAATAATGCATGAATTAGCCCCCTTTGAAACAATTTTTACAGCCGACTGCTTTAAACTTTTTGCAGGCTAAGAAATGTATTCATAGAAACAAATGTACAAAGAAGTTTTCCAGCAGGTCAACTATGAAAATAACTAGTGCCTAAAAAATAACTGAGTGAGATGGGATGCATGAAACAAAGTTGTGTAATTAGCTGCAGCAGAACCTAAAATTAATTTGATTTCTGAATATGAGAAACATAAAACTTGAAGAGTTCCTCTTTTATTTTACATTTGATTAACAACCAGTTCACACATTCTATAAATTATTTGGATATTTTTATGCCACTTTGCTTAGATCCTTTAATTATTCTTGTCTAACTAATGCAATTTGCAGCCAAAAGTAACCATCTATATAAGTCAGTGTATGTTTATGTTAAACCACAATCACAACCTTCCAGTGAACAAAATTTTGACAGTCTGGAGAGGACAGAGAGGATGTTTAGACAGCAAGGCAGTGTAATAGATTGACATGTTGGCCAAAGGCTAAGCCCTCCTTCGCCTTGATGTGGCCCAGACCTCTGCCAGCTGTATTTCTCAGTCAAGGTCATGACTTCTTCTGTAACCCATGTGTCTTCTGAGATCCATGAATACCTCTTTTGCTCCACGGCTCTGTAACAGAGAGGCTGCGAAGATTGAAAATACATGAAAGAAAATTCATGTATTTGATGTGGATAGAGATGTGTTTTCACTTCTGCAACAAAGAACTGACAATGTGACTGAGTGATGACTGATGTGTGATCAGATCTGTCGACTGTTTGGAGGGAGTCAAAGCAAAGTGGAAGAATTTCAAATACAACTGGCTGTAAAGCAAGAGCAGGAGCCTGCAGGCAGACAGGAACAACTTCCTGTGAACAACAACAAGAGTGATTCGCGCAGGTCACTGAGAGTCGAATCATTTGTTGCTCAGTGAAGGATGTTTGATCCAACCAGTGTCATTAGAGCTCTACAAGAATGTGCATTGATGCCTCATAGTGTACTTGGTGCTCTAATCTCACCTGGATCAATTCAATTCAGTTGGAAACACACTAGATTTGCACACAAATGGCAAACCACAGCGATTATGATAACCATCATCATTGAACTGATTTATATTTGATTTTTGCTGTTGAATTAAATTGTGGGTAGGTGGAATAAGACATCGCTGACATTGACAGGGTGGGAACCAAAGAAACATCCCAAATGAAATGGTGGGAAAAAAAGACCCAAGACAGACCTTAGACAGGAAATTAACAATGAACTCACCATTAACCTTACATTAATTTAAGGCAGATGGCAGTGCTATGAATTGTTTGGGTGAGTTTATCACTCTATGAAGTGCTTTTTTACAAACCTGCCTTGTTTGTGCTTTAGGGTCCCAGTAAACATAACTTTTTCTGTGCCTGAATACATAACAGCATAAACAAAAAAAAATGAAAAAAACATTAAATTTAGTGGATCTCTGTGTCTTGGGAATAGAGTTTCCAACTCCTTTATGTCACTTGGTCAATGGGAAATATTTGATTTAATGAGACTACACCAGAAACACTCAGAATAAAACCTTTTGAAGGGGGAATCAGGGGGTCATTGGGTTAGAGAAAATAATAGACATAAATTAGAAATTAAAAGAAAAAACACAGAAATGTTCAGTTTGTTTTTAGTCTGTGAAGCTACTCCCTTTAGGATTAAGAATTATGTGGGAAAAAGCCATCAGAGGCGGGAAGCATACCTGGACAGGGAGTAAGCTGATGTCCCATGTGTTATTAACCAATACAGGATTCAAGAATGTGTAGATTCATTCAGTGAGACTTTAGTGTTAAACATCAACGTGACACATCCAGTTTATGTCCTAAGATGATAAAAAACTGACTCCATTTTATCGAGGTCAGTTCAGAGCTTCACATGTGCTATCGTGAACACAGCTAAAAAACAATGTTTAAAATTGTTCCAATTTCATAATGAAATAAAAATCTCTATTATACCTGCATGTTCAAGTGCAATAATCCTGTTCACAGAAATCTACAGAAATTAGTTTTCAGAGCCTTTCTTGCAAAAGGGTTAAACAAATACTCTCTCCATCTCCTGGAAGATCATGACACACTTCTCTCTTTAAGCACACTTACAATGTAAAATAAAGCACCAGTCATTCAGTGATAATTTAACCTCAGAAGACAAAAGTGCAGAGAAAATATTTTCATTAAACTTTGTAAATAGTACCTTTTATCCTAGGAAAAAACTTGTGTTTTAGAAAAGAGGGGCAGTCCTGCAGACTATTTTAAACAATCCCCTGAAATCATTTTCTTAGTACAAGCAAGTAGTTTTGGTTCACAGACCAACTATTTTGAGGTGTATTGCACAGTAGACGTTTCCTGTAGCTGTGTGTCTGCAGAAAGACCTGCTGGGAGATTCGAGAGTAGCGAGATGACAGGAAATGAGGGGAGAGACAGATGTGAAGTGACAAACAACAAATGTCCTCAAGCAAATTGATCTGATCCAGGCACACTTCAGTTGATGGTCAGTGCCTTAAACTCCAGGGTCACCAGTGCATCCTGAGCCTGTGGGATTTTACAGTACAACCTGCAACTGATACAAAACTTAGTCCAACAGGGATACCAAACATTTATCACTGCTTCCTAACTGGGTAGACATAAACCAGTTAGTATAACCATTACCAGTTAGTGAGGAGACTTGTAATTTTAAGTAGAAATTTAATGTATTTTGCTGTTGCATCTACTTCCCAAAAGCCAAAATATTCTCTCAGTTCACTAAGGACTCAGTCAGCATCCACAAGCAGGGCTGGATAAAGTTGGAGAGCAAGGTTGGTTTGTAGTCATTTCAGTAAGTGCACATTTGTTTGGGAGCAGACTGAAATGACCATGACCTTAGAGTGTTGCTGTATCATTGGGCCCCTACTTGTTTTCTCTTCTTGTCAAGCCTTTGTATTGCATATTCCTAAATAAATATATCTTTAATTAAATGGCAATAAACAAAGACAGAGGCAGTCATGGATCCTTAGCAGGCTGACTCATCAGAGTGCCGAAAGGGAATTTTGGGGGATGTAGAGGAGTTAAGGACACTTCACTATAATCAGTCCTAAGGTTTCCTACATAACTGTTCCATTGGAGGGTTTTCCTCGATTAAATCAAGGGTCTAAAACGTGAGGATGTCCTGTTCTTAACAGAGTGTAAAGCTCCATTAAGAATGTGTGATTTGAGATGAGTCTATTGGGCTTTACAAATAAAAGTGAGTTGACCTGGCAGATACCTCTATGCTCGGCTGTTGACTCTGATATACAGGCGTCTGGCGCCATCTAGTGTATCAGTACTGTATTAGTGAATGACGACTCAAAACCAGTGGCGGGATAATAATATTGATTTCGTATAAACTATTTGTTTGCTTGTGTTACAGAATATTTGTTGTTGTTGTTTGTTTGCTTGCTTTTGCCCTCTTTCTCTAAAGAACCTAACATTATATCAATAAATATTATTAAAAAGCAATTTACGACAGCAACGGAAGGTCGCGCGAGAGAGGAAGCTTTGCGCTCATGTGACTACAGGGATCATGTGATTGAGTCAGTGACAATCACCGCGCAGTAACTCGCTGCCGGGGCACTGTATGACTTATTGAGGATGATATCAGCTGGGGGGCCCGGGATGCTCCGTGTTTTGTGCCTGCTCGCCCTGTTGGACGCCGTGTGTCCGCTGGACACCGGCATGCTCTTCCCCCGGGAGTCTCCCTCCAGAGAGGTGAAGGAGCTGAACGGGTTGTGGCACTTCAGGGCAGATAGGTCCCCGAACAGGAACCTGGGCTTCGAGAGAGCATGGTACAAAAGTCCCCTGTCTGAGGTGAGCGTGCCTGACCAAACAACACAAACAAGTGCACAAACTAAAATAACTCAACTTTTGATTGTCAGATACAACTTTTAATCTGCTTCAGTTTGGTAATTAACATTAGCATACTACAGGAGGTGCAAAGCACCACAAAGTATCTTTAAGTCTGCAGAAATTTACAGCTTATTATGACACCACGACATTTTAAACCCATTTACGGTAATAAACAACCACTGTCGGCTCGCGTCCCAGTTTTAGCTGTTGATTATTTAGCTTTTTATGTGCTTTGTGTCTTTTGTTCTGTTTGTTTTTGCGAAAGATCTTTGCTTCCGCATTTAAAATTCAAAAACAAGTGACGTGGATGGAGGAGAAGTACTCAAGTTGAACAGTTTCAAGTGAATGGATAGTAGTGCTAATCTGACACTGAAAAGATTGTAAATGTGTTTGTATTCTCAGATCAATGTACATAAAAATGATAATTAAGAGACTGTATATGTCTGAGACACTAGGAACAGACAAACAGTGGAAAATACAATGAAACTTGACATGTAATGAAATTTATACCTTTCTTGACTGATTGGTGTGAGGATAACTGGATTAAAGCTCTAGCTGGTGTGTCCAATAAAACACAGGAATCCAAGAGCCATTTAAAAATTTAATGGTAAGAATGAAGGAATGGATGCTTTCATTGTCAGTGCATCCAATAGGTTAAGGAAGAATCTCAGGCCTTCATCGGGGTCAGGTTTTTAACTTTATTGCAACAGTAAGCACACAAAGTGGCTCCAACACAGTGCGTGATCTGCTCCTATACATTTTTGCCTTACTCAAAGGAACATATAGAACACACCCAGCTCCTGTATGTCCTCTCCTTTTTCAAACTCCTTCCTTGTGCATTGATAGGTGAAGCTCTTCAGCCACTCCTAAACTAACAACTGACATTTAAACTTGAGAACATTAAACACATAGTCTACATAAACACATGTAAAAGAAACATATTTGTATGTCTTATTATTTCTTTAATCTTTTCGTGATCTCTCAGATGTTTATTGTACGGTCCTGTCTCCAGTTTTGGATCCGATCATTGACAAATGAAAATAATGTGGAGCTACTGGAATTCAGTCATTAATGACTCCCTATTGTTATCGTATTGTTAATATTAGTGATCATCGCTATCATCCTTGCAACTACAAACTCACTATGGCTATGTAGATTTAAAATATTGTGTTTGTATTGATGTTGTGTTTTTCCTAGACTGGCCCAGTGATTGACATGCCAGTTCCTGCCAGCTACAATGACATCACACAGGACGCAACACTGAGAGATTTTGTCGGCTGGGTGTGGTATGAGCGCGAGGTGGTGGTGCCTTCCCAATGGCTCGCTGATGAAGGGAAAAGAGTGGTTCTCAGAGTGGGAAGTGCTCACTATAATGCAATAGTGGTAAGTAGCATGTGTACCTTTCCCAATCCATTTAAGTCAAGAAATAGGAAATTAAAAGTTGTCCGCATTACTTTTTTGCAGCTTTGAGATTTGGCACCAATCCCCTCATATATTCTCGCCTCCCGTCACAATGTGATCAAGCTAATTTGGAGTTGTTGTCTTTATCTTCTGCAGTGGGTGAATGGGGTGCAAGTGACCGAGCATGAGGGTGGCCATCTTCCTTTTGAGGCTGAGATAGGCAGCCTAATCCGTAAGGACACAAGTACACCGTGCAGGATAACCATCGCTGTCAACAACACTCTGACCCTAGAGACGCTTCCTCCAGGAAGCATCCAGTTCATGCATGACCGCAGCATGTAAGCCTCATTCTTTACACTTTAACTAAAATGCTAACTTAATTTGAAACCTCCTTTGTGCTCATTTCATTGAAGTTAATTTGCTTTGGTATTCCTTACTTGACGTGTTTAAAATCATTTGTAGTAAAAATGAGAGATAAATATGATAGTATGATAGCACAGACAATGAGTTATTTCCAACATTTTGATCAGATTTTTGTCTTTATTCAGGAATTTTAGCCGTCTAGTCTAAAAAAAGTTATCAAAATGAAAATGTGTACCTGTCAGGAAGAACTCAGAGAATGAGAAAAATATTATTCATGGGTTAACAGGTATCCTGAGGGATTTTTTGTGCAAAACGTCAACTTTGATTTCTTCAACTATGCTGGCCTGCATCGTTCTGTATTGCTGTATACGACTCCTAAGGCTTATGTGGATGACATCACTGTGGTGACGAACTTCTCAGATAACATTGGTAATGAAATATACCTATGTACACTGCATAGCCCTCATTTACTAAATTTCAAATTATCTCTGCAACCAAAGCATTTGTAAACTGATTGATAACAAAGGCTATATGTAGCTTTGTTGAGAAAACACAGTTTTCTTTTCTTTGTGTCTTTTTTAACTTTCTGTGTGACGTTGTTGTTGTTTTCCCTGCGTTTTAGGTTTAGTCAAGTACAAGGTATCAGTTCAAGGTGCTGTCACAGCCAACCTAAAGGTCACTTTGATAGACAAAAATGGCAGCTGTGTGGCCTTCTCCAACGAGCCAGCTGGAGTGCTCAAAGTGGTAAATGTTAAGCTGTGGTGGCCGTACTTGATGCACGAGAATCCCGGTTATCTTTACTCATTGCAGGTAAGACAGCATGTTAACATACATTTTAAAGTGACTTTGAACAAAAAGTGTCAGATGTGCATAGCAGCTCTGCCACTTGATTTGCGAGAACAAGGGCCCCGTGGAGCAGTTTTTGCAAGTTGCAAAAGATGAGGCACAGCCTACTGCCTTTTTTATTAATTAGATTTTATAAAAAGAAAGTGTGGTGCTACTTTTTTACTTTTACTTTTACTTTACTTTTTCCACCTAATCATTAGCCCTCAGCCTAACTGCTATTTTGCTGTGAAAAAGTTAGGGATTCATGTGGGTGCATGAGATTCAGAGGAGAAATCACAGGAAGTAAAGTTACCATCAGCTGGTCCAGTTGCCAGAATCTTTGTCTAGGTGGTTGTCTTCAAGGGATCACTTAAACACTCAGCCAACAAAAAAAATATCGTTTTGTTCAGAGGAGTCAAGCACAACCTCTTTTTTTACAATGTGTGCTGCAGGAGATGCAGGAAAAATGTTTCTGACACTGGCACCTTAATATCTAGGTTCGCTTACTCGCAGCTGATGAGAGCTCAGCATATGAGGATCAGTATACTCTACCAGTTGGCATCCGCACAGTCAACGTTACCGGCACCAAGTTCCTCATCAACAACAAGCCTTTTTATTTCCATGGAGTCAACAAACACGAGGACTCTGATGTGAGTACTATAAAAGGGAAGTAAGACCTTTACCAAAGACTCCTTCAGCTCTAAAGCAAGATACATGTTGTAATAGAACAAAAATCTAAAGACAGTATTTTCTGTAGCTCAGTCACATAGACATTTCATTTCTAATAACACACAGGAAATTTAGAAAAAAGGATGTTATGTCCAGTTCAATAATTCACCCTCCACTCCTCTCTTCCTTATGTTGTAGATTCGAGGTAAAGGCTTTGACTTGCCACTTATCATCAAGGACTTTAACTTATTAAAGTGGTTGGGGGCCAACTCGTTCCGCACCAGCCATTACCCGTATGCTGAGGAGATCCTGCAGCTGTGTGACCGCTATGGCATCGTGGTGATAGATGAGTGTCCGGCCGTGGGCATCAGAGACATGTAAGTGTCACCGCTGACCTTTGGATGTGTTTGAGGGTAGAGAGAGATGAGCTTGTTCAACAGGTAAATCTGTGACTGATTATCATAACAGTTGCTGGTTAGAGAACAGGTAAATGAATTAACCTTGTGTCCTCTGTGTGGCCTTGCTGATGTAGTCACAGTTTTGGAAACGTCTCTCTAAAACATCACCTGATTGTCATGGATGAGCTTGTACGTCGGGACAAGAACCACCCATCCGTGGTCATGTGGTCAGTAGCCAATGAGCCGGCGTCAGAGTTGCCACCTGCTGGATTGTATTTCAAGTAAGCCCAGGTCATTTTTTTCAGATGTGAAGCATTGAATGGATCCACTGGTTAAAAACTCACTCATACACAAAAACTGGTGACTTATCTGCTTGTGCCCTTTTTTTCAATATGCCACTTTTATGTGCCTGTAAGTTCTGAAGTTGCATTATCAAGATTTTTTTTTGGGGGGGGGGGGGGGGGGGGGGGGGGGGGGTATTGTTTTTTGTTGTTTGTTTTGAGAAGAACAGAAGGGGGGAGGGGGAG
>JAPZDV010000006.1:3412911-3425859 GCA_029814665.1 Acanthurus lineatus | reverse complement strand
TATTTGATAGTGATAAACAAAACCTGGCTGAACATGCGTCAGCAGGAAAAATACAGGTTTGTTTCAGTCACAGCTTGGCACTTACACTCTGTAATGTGGAATGCAATAAGAGTAGTCATGAAGCCATCCTGAACTGCTCCCTTTATATTCTGAGGAAGCTCTAAACCTGGCCAACTACTATAACACTATCAAGTTAAACCAGTATGATGTGGAAAGAACAAAATGTGCAACACTTATTCTTAGCTACAGACAGAGGTGAAAAATCAAGCTTACATGGAAGTGCAAAAACCTGCAGTTCCTTGCATGGCCAGTTTAGGGAGACACTAAAGGCAAATCAGTCCTCATAGAGCCCAATATTAAAATGAGCAACTTTATAACAGAAAGGAAAAAAAAGTTTACAGCCTGGTACAAACAGTTTCAGTCTCTATAGCTTACTTCCTGTTCAAGCCAACTGTCACAGAGGTGTTGTGTTTGTTTTTGTTTTTTTCAAAACAATGCACTTGTTTAAACTATATTATTAAGGCTTACAATTCTGCATAACTGAGGGCATGGCCGTTTATAGTTACAGCAGCCTCTGTTTTAAAGGCATCATGGTCACTGAAAACAATGAGACCGAATATGGTCACTTCTGGCTAAATAGTGATGATCATAACGGCAAACTTAAGGTTTCAAAATGGTAACTAGTGAGTGAATTAGTAAATTAGTCTTCTGTCACACTAAAGTTGTAACATACTTAAAAGTTTCTTTAAATCACTCAAATATAACTGAAGTGTTTTGTGATTTTATCGTGACTTTAAGGTTTAACAATTCTAAACTTGCAATATAGTGACCGTAGCGTATTTTTTGTTTTTCTTACAGGACTGTGATAGAACATACCAGAACTCTGGACCCAACCCGGCCCGTCACTTTTGTCACATGTAGTAACTATGCCAGGGACAGAGGGGTGAGTTTTTACAGTACTCGCTTCAAAACCCACAGTTTGTGAACCATGAAAACCTGCACATTGCACACTGATTATTTTCTTATGTTTATTGTTCAAAACACTAGTGGTAATATTTTGTATTGATGCAAATGATGTGGATATACTGTTTACAGTTTAAAGATAGACCGTTTTTTAATAGACATAAAGCTTCAGACCAGGATAAAGGTTTTAAGTTTTAATATACATATAGACAGTATAAATGGTATTGATAACAGCAACATCATGCATCAGTACAAAGTAATAACTTTTAATGTGTCAAATATATGTTATTTTATAAAACAAATATGAGATACTTACCTCTAGCCACACCCAACTGCATTCATGCCAGCAGCGAGACGTTGCTCCACAGCTGGGTGTGAAGTTTCTTTTTAATGGTCAGAAACTA
The DNA here is from genome assembly GCA_029814665.1 of Acanthurus lineatus. NCBI lineage: Eukaryota > Metazoa > Chordata > Actinopteri > Acanthuriformes > Acanthuridae > Acanthurus > Acanthurus lineatus. The sequence goes on along the minus strand of JAPZDV010000006.1, from coordinate 3,424,492 downwards.
AAACTTCTTTTTTTTGTTTTTACCGTAAATGAAAAATATCCAATGAAACACTGTTTCATCAGAGGAAACAACCAAAACATTCCAAAGCCATCAAAAAGGTTTACATTCTATTTTTTTTTTTTATTAGTATGCAACAGTTAAAGCGATATGTAATTCCTTTTATTTCTTAATTAGATGTGAAACACACAAACTGAAACAGAAAAGAACAACAAATCCTTTTAGCAGCAGATTGCAACATCATTTATAGTTGGAAGCTACTGGAGAGAGTTAACTAACATGGTTTTTAAGGGTGGATACTGATAAAATTATTAGACAGATTACTGTGGAATGTTGTGAAATTTCAAACTGTAAGGGTGAAGAGTTCTTGTGTGTGAGAAGAAGCAGAGAAAAGCAAACATGCCTGTGTGCCTGCCAGTGCTGCAAGTCAGATCATGACACTTGATTTCATGTTCTTGCATATTAATCTAATCCCTTTAGTGAATCAGATAGAATGTAGTACTGTAGAATAAGGGAGTAAAAGTCAAATTGTCAACAAATCCTGCGGAGCTTCAAAGATTCATTTGTTCGAATTCCAAAGCTCTTGTTGACCCAATGTCGAAATTGTTGACATACCTCAACTAGTTCCCATTCCTGTGCTGTGAGGAGTATCAGTCAGGGTTGTAGTTAGTAGCTTAAAGGTACTGATTAGTTTGCAGTCACTGGCTGGCTGTAGCTACTAATTTGCAAGGGACTCTGGCTGCGTCAAACAGTTTGTCTGAATTCAAGTTTCAAAACTGGCACCACAGTGTTGCTTGTGTTAAAAAAGACTGAATCATATCTCTCAAAACTTATGTTGTATTTTTCTTGTCCCCAGGCTCCCTATGTGGATGTAATCTGTGTTAACAGTTATGACTCCTGGTACCATGATCCAGGCCACCTGGAGGTCATCCCCATCCAGCTCAAAACACAGCTCGAAAACTGGTACGGGAAGTACCACAAGCCCATCATCCAGAGCGAGTATGGGGCAGATGCAGTGCCAGGGACTCACAGTGTGAGGACTTACTCACATACACACACAGTCAATTACCCAACTGTAGCTCACCAGACATTATGTTCATATTGCTTTTTTGTTGCATCATGTGGCTCTGTTGAGTTTCAGTTTTTTTAAAAAAAACAAAACTTTAGCCTCCCTACATCTGTCTGAGAGATTCTGTTTGCAACACATTTTTCCCCAGAGACATGTTAATGTTGGGGCTAAAAAGCTGTCTTTTCACTCTCCAGGATCCCCCTCTGATGTTTTCTGAGGAGTACCAGAAAGCACTTCTGCAGAACTACCACAGCGTGTTCGACCAGAAGAGGAAACAGTATGTCATAGGTGAACTCATCTGGAACTTTGCCGACTTCATGACTCCACAAGGTACTGCAGCTGCACATTAAAACAACATGGACAACCACAACTGTCATTTTCAGAGGGATATCTATTATTTATTTCCACACATGACTACATTATATAGAGGCTTCCGTTATTGCTGTTGACAGGGAAATTTTCAGGCCAGATAGGTGGTTGCCAGATACAGCTTAAGCATGTGGGGAGGGCAAATGAAAACAAAAAAATGTCTTGTAATTACCTCTATCTAGTTGTCTTAAATAGTCTTGAAATTACTTGAACTTTAACCTGCTAGTTTACTGTTATTGTCTGTCCCACAGACCCATTGTTTACACTGCTGTGTAGGAGTCATGTAGCCTAATAGTTAGTTCCACACAATTATAGTTATTATAATTAATCATGCCTCCGCCAGGACAACTCCACGTAGATCATGTGCATAGGTAGACCATCAAGTTCCGACATGTTGTAGGGAGTAGGTCAGTAGGTTAAACAAAAGAAAGTCGTTGGTCTTTACACAGGATTTACACAGACTCTCTTCATTCTCACAGTAAATAAATGCTGAGCTTTAGAGATGAGATTCACCAACAAAACATCTCTGACATGGACACAAAAGCTTGGTTTAAATTGTTCACTCACTGTCATGCACCAATGGAATCTCACTGCAGTTTTTTATCTTATTAATGACCAATAATGAACAATAATCTATTTACTATAGTTAAAGCACAGTGAGGATGTTCTGTGAAGGAGTCTACATACGCCTGTTTATCTTAAATATGAATATTTTCTGTTTTTTATGACAGTAAAGGGAAGATTGTTAAAAATCTAAATTGATGAGAAATAACAAGATATTTTATAATGTTTCCTGCAGCTATGTGAAACTGTGACTGGTATCTCTGAATCAAATTCAGCATTAACTGGTCATAAAAATAATTGAAAACTGGTCAGTCCAGACATTTTTGATTAGATATGAGCTAGAATTCAAGGTGTTAGCTTCTATATGTAAATTTATTTGAAAACATGCACACAGCAGTAAACAATGCATGAATCAAATCTATAAACTTTTAATTAATGACAACCTATGAGAGTTGGTCTAGGTCCTGTCCAGACCATACATCAACAGTTTCAGACCCCCCAAAAATTGTAATTTTGAAATAAATATTTGATGCTAACTATTGGATTCCAGTACAGAAGAGAAAGCATGTTTGATGTGGAGGGATCAAAGACCTGCACAGATGATCAGCAACCTGATAATAATAGCATCATATTGGGGTATTATTAACCAGATTTCTTATAATATATAATAATTCCTAATGTTAAAAATAAAAACAGTCACATAAGTCAAAACAGAAACTGTGAGCAAATACAAAAAAATCATTAACTGACAGAAGATATTTACAACATGATGCAGAAGTTGAGTTAAGCTTAATAAAGTTAAATCTACATACTAGCTCGACAAAGGCCTCCTGTGTTTTTACGCCCTGTTGCATGTGCATTGTGTCCACAGCCATCACCCGCGTGGTGGGGAACAAGAAGGGTATTTTCACCAGACAGAGGCAGCCTAAAGCAGCAGCGTTCATCCTGAAGGAGAGGTACTGGAGACTGGCAAATGAAACAGGCACATTGCCTCCATGGACCAAGTACCCCTGCTCACTGTAACACCCTTTAAGTTAGGACACCCAGGTCAGCCTTTATTGAATGTAAACACTATGTCATATGGAAAATGCTGGTAAAACTCAGTTTCTTGAAAACTGAATAGCACATATAGAAGAAGGGATTCACAGTATGAATTTTTCTCTGCTGATACAAATAATTGATGATTATTGCATCGATAAGATAACAAATTATGTTAAGTTTTGTTTTTATAAATGAGGTCATGACCTGTACTTAATGCACACCTGAGGGTTAGAGCAGCTAAGGTTTGGTGAGCAATTATGGATGAGAAGAGTTTGCTTTATATTCCACATCTATGACCAAAACAAACTCTTCACATTTCTGTTACAGTTCTTTTTTAAATCACACATCTCAGACATACTTCGACTTTAATGGCAAATTTTTCCTAAGAATTTTAAATGAAATGCTTTTACATAAAATTAGAAATTAGATATGTCAGTGTTTAAGACACTCAATACAAACATATTACAGAAGAACCAAGAGCCTCTGCTTGCCAATTCTGCAAATGAAACACAATGGCAAAAGTCATACAGTAGACTGTTGTGCTTAATAAAGAGAAAAAAGAGCAAAGCTTTAGTACTTTTAGTGCATGAGGTCTTAAAAGCTATTTGGCCTTTTGGTATCAGCTCTATTTATCAACTATACTTTTTTTCCATTATTGGACTGATTATTGGACTGATAAATGATAAATATCGTGCATGCGTAAAAAAAACTGCCTTTTAAGTTGTTTGGTCAAACCACAAACCACAAGTAACATAGTTTAGCTAAGCTTCTTCTGTGGTCTGCACTATGAGCCGCCAACACTGAAAACAGGTTCATCTGCAACATTTTCAGAACATTAAAGACATTTTTAATGCTGCTAAAATCAAATAGCCTCTAGTGCCTCATCAGCGGTGGTCACATTTTATACAACAAAGATGTGAAAAAAAAGACTACGTTGTGTAAAGTGTAAATAAAAACAGAATGCGGTCAATTGCACCAACCAGGGTTTATCAAAGTGTACTTGTGTAGTAAATTCTTTTATACTGTCTTGTTTCACCAAGTTTGAAGGAATTTGAATCTGGATTATAATAACGATATTTACAGTGGTGATAAACATTCCTTTTGATACACCTGAGGAAGAGGGTTGCAACTCTCTTAGATGTTTCAGAATATTTTATTGAGACGGATATGAAAGGAGGTGCTTTCCGTTGTGGTCGTAAGAGATCAAGAACCAATCAGAATCCCTCCTCAGTGATTAGACCTGAACTTTCTCTCCCTCAGGTGATCCACCTGAAAGAGAAAGCTCATCACTTTACAAAGACATTATGAAAGAGGAGGGTTTATCACACTATCTCCTCTGGTTTGCTTTCTTTATCTCTCTGTATTTTTCTACAATAAAAATTCAAATTGATTTAACAGTGTTTGAGGGGTCTGTTATTTGTGCTTTTATACAACCAGTCAGACTGTGTTAAATGTGAAATACAGTGCTAAATCACATCCTAAAAGTGCTTCAATTTTATATGCTGAAAGAAATTTTGAATCTAAATAAATATGAATCAAGGTGTCAAGTACAAAAACACTCAGTGTAACAGTATTTTTTAACCATTTTAATCATTTTAGACACAACTTTGGTCGTCTTGTAGAGCACATTGAGGTTTATTCTGCAGCTATAGTGCTTTTTCCCTGAGTCATTGAATATTTTCAGAAACTCAACTTTCATCTAAAGGGTTAAGTGATCTGGTGATTGTTGGTGGTGGCGTGACTTTTCACTATCAGTGACTCTGCCTGTGGATCATCACAGGATTGACCTTTGTATTTCAGGTCAACAAAATACTGAATATCTAGATCCTGCTTTAGATACATTACAAACAAATAGTAGATACTGCAGTGCATTTATTTATTTGTTTACCAGATGTTGTACTTGACCTTCTAAAAGAATTACAAATTTTTCATAAGAAAACTGCCTTTTTTAAATTTGGTCAAGCTGTGTACACAAAAACTGTTACAAAGTTGAAGAGATATGCGTTATCATACATGTATCTCTTTTAACAACTTCCTTGAAAACATAACTAATCCAATAAACTGAATCTTTTATTGGCAGTGATACTGACATTATATGAACTGAGTTTCAGCCTGATGTGTCTGATCCACATCCAGTGCTGTTTCTATGTCACTTTGGCATCCAGTAACATGCCCATTCAGTGACTAGAGAAATTAATTTATATGTTCACATACGGTATTATACATTATGTCACATAAGTTCAACATTTTGATTGCATTTGAATTTGCATCTGAAAAAAAGTATTTATCGAAAACACTAACAATATTAAAAGTGCTAAATCTCAACCTTTGGCACATTTAGGGAAATTACTGCAGCCAAAGCACTGTGTAAACGTTTGGTACATTTTTTTCTTGCTACAAAGAATTAAGAAAAGAGACGGGATTTTGTGAGACTTGACAGAAAAAGCTTGAAGGGGCAGTCCATCAGTTTTTCATGTAAAGTTTACTGTACTAATCACAAGGAGCGTTATTAAGCCAGTGGAGACAGTGGTGTGATCATTTCTGTGACTCTGAAGGAGCAATACACAGTTTAAATTGAACCCTGAAAGCATCATCAGGGGTTGAATGCAATCAAGTTGTATCATTGAAATCTCTTGTTTTGGCAGATGTGCTTTTGTTTGTTTGATTTCATTATTTTTTTAATTTTGTCAAATGTGAGTACCCAAACTTTATGAAGGTTTAATCATTTAAAGTTTGATTGGCCCTTTAACAACCTGGAATTAGACCAAAAATTAAAACTGCTATTTGATCTCAACCTTATGAGTTAGATTTATGACACTGTCTAAAGAACAATAATATCATGCTAGTATGAACATTTTACAGTTTTCATGCCTTCTGTAATCATTCCTCTTTTGTTCTGGACATAAATACATCCCTCCCCAACAGGCTTCCAATGTAAGAATGAGGAAAAAAACTCCATAATCCCTGTTCTGTGAAAAAATCTCTATATTCCAAAGATAATTTTAGATTTATACATCTCTTGGGCACTATATGTTAAAACAATGCAGTAGCCATCTGGCTTTAAAACTAAGAGACAAAAGAACAAAGAGAAAATTCTAGTAATAAAAATTAACTTTGAAAGATGGTCTCTTTATTTGATAAAGACTGTTGAAGCCCCTCATTTAAATTAAATTTGGGATTTATTTTTACACAGTAAAAGGACTGTAATTTTTGGCAACCCATGAGTGAAAGCAAATTTGGAAGATAAAAACAATAATTAAAATTAGCTGTTTTATTTTTGTCACTCCCGTTATGTTTTAATAGCATTTTAATTTCAAATAACTTAAAGTGACAGGCAGCTCAGAGGGAATGTTTTAATGGTAGATCATTTCCACATGACAATGACACAATTAAAAATGTTCTCATGTCACCCTTTTTCCACAGTTGTCCCTTAAAATAAGCTGGATTTGAACAGATTATTTTTTGCACCCTCCTACCATTCATGTAACACTTTTCCATGTAAGAAAATACAGCATTTTAAAACATATTTGGCAATACAGAAGCAACCCAGGTAAGTTTTTCCTTCACAATGAAATGTAAAACATTTTATGCTGACACATGGATTTCTAGCCCTCCAACCCCTCAACTTTTTTTTTAGCCTAAAGTAACCCAGAATGTTAACAGTCTACACAGCTAAAGGGCATAATTTACGATGAAAAAGAACATTACAATCATGTAGTTTAAACAGAGTGTATTTTCAGCTAACAAACATGTCCTAGCTAGACAAGAAAAAAGAATTATAAAGTGGAGTTCAGGAAGGAAAAAAAGGAACAGCCATCGTTTTGACGGGGCATTTTATCAGACATTTTCTTAATGGATTTTTGCACCGATATTGGAAATCAAATCTTTGGGATTTTCCAATTTTTATCAGATTACATTTTAAGGAAGGCAAGCAGAAGTGCCTGTTACAGTTACCATTCTTTATTTTTACAAGGCTATTACTGTTGCTCGTCTTTGGCTCAAGGCCTAGTGATCACACAGAAGGCACTTTTGTTGGCATTAGTGATGCAACTAACATGGCAGTTATACCTCAGGGCCTAAATGAACATTAATTAGAATGCAGTATCAATCATTTTGACCTTCTAGACATGAAATCATCACAAACACGGTGATCCGTTTACCAGCCAAAGATTTCAAACTTTTGACTCAGTGTCCAAATTCCTGACCCATGCCTTTAAAGTAACTGCACACAACTAGTGTAATAGGTTTGCATATGACTGGAATCATGAATATAATAATCTACCTACTGTACACCTGTCAGTTCTACAGTCAATACTCACAGGACCCTTAGTTCTTGCAACAAAAACTAGCAAGTTATGCAAGTTTGACTTCTCTGAATAAAAATTATTCTTGTGCAGGTGAATCCATAGTAGACTTGTCTTAGATGTAAGTGCACAGAATAAGACAAAACAGTGTTTATCCCATTTAAATGAATAAGAACCTGACCTAAGCCTCACAAGGCTACAGTGTGTAAGGAAGATCTCAAAGATGAGCTGCTAAGAGAGGATGATGCAAACATACACATCATTCTATGGAGGACCAGATAGTTTGTTAAAAGGACTGGACAGGTGCTCACATGCTTTTTGCAAGATTGCTCCCGATTAAGTCAACGAAACATAACTGCCCACCATTTTCCAAAGCAAACAGCTGTGTTTAAATGAGCTTCTCTTCAATGCAGCCTCTTGCCGTTCTTGCTAAGATTTAAAATTTGCTTAAGGGGAATCCACTGGTTTTCTACATCAAAGTGTTTACAAGATCTCTGTAGCCCACTCCTCTTTTATGCTTCAGCTACCCGCTAGAGGCTACATTAGCCGCTGCTAGCATAACACAACAAAGTCCCTGAAGTGAAAGACTGAACTGTAGGTGTTTGGGGAAGAAGAGGAATGTGAAGAATGCAACTACAGCTTAGATTTGGCAAGTGGGCTGCCAAACTGCATCACATCCTTCAGCTGACCCAAAGGGCATACCTTTACATGACTTACAGTATGTGAGGATCTTCACACTGACAAATTAAGTGATGGATGCATCTGTAAAAATTAGAATGTCTCATACTGGTGAAATGAATGGAAACTGTCTGTCTTGCATGTAGGAAAAGAAGAATAAGACACATAACATGTTATGCTTTGGAAAATGGGCAGTAGCGATGGAACTCTATACTGTGTTATGGTAAAGATGAACACACAAGAGCTTCACATTGACAATATCATGGAAAGAATCACTGCAATTTCCATTTTAATACACAACAGATGACTTCACATGTTATCTCGGGAAGCATGTCACTGGAATGACTTTTCTTACAGTTTCCATTATTAATACTTAAACAACACCCCCACCAGAAAAAAAAGTGTCAGGGAGAACTTGAATTCCAGTAAATGTGAAGGGGCACAGAGACGAGCAGTGATTTAAACTATTAACAAGCTGGTTTAACACCAAAGATGAATCACATTATTACAGTAATTACAACCACTGGTCGACATCTTTAACAGTGTGTGTGTAAGATTGTCTGATGGCCAACATATGCTTAAAGCCAGGAGATAGTGTACCATGCGTCTGACATGTAGGAGGCTTTAATCTGTTAAATCTGAATGGAAAAAGAGATGACGGTCCTACTCTGTCACTTAGTGCGAAGTCAACTGACAATACTGTGGATTTCCAGCAAAGCGACTACAAGCTGTGGTTGCTTTCCCGCTACTGTGATCAGGTCTCTGTACAAACCGTGCTATGTTAGATCAACCACTTAACGAAAAGCTTCAGTGTCTGTAGCTGTTCACTGCCGAAACCCATCAGCCACCTGGATCTCTTTTCTACTGGCGGAAACTCCCCACAAACTCCACATATGGCTTAACATACTGTTTTGTTTCTCTACAGAATCTTACAACTTGTTAGGCTTCTGCCGCTCATGTCAACAAAGCATGACATGCTCCAGGTTTTGTTCACATCCAGCAATATGAACTGTAACTCAGCTTTGCAAGATCACTGTTACTGTTCAATTAACATTAAATGTATATCTGCTGGGCATGGAACAAAAGCCAGAGGAGCATTAACGCAACTCAGACAGCAGGATAAGAGACGCCTCTGCCACCAGGCCGCTGTACCCTTGAGCAGACAATCACAGTGTAGCAGCCTTTGCTACCTCATGAGACTCTTGTTAGGGAGGGTGAAACACTTCACTGGTATCTTAATTTACAAACTGTGATCATAAAAATAAAGCCTTGGACCTGTGACAATAAAACAATGAGCAGAAGTGGTGTTAATGTGACCTCACCCCCCCACCTGCCCAAACCCAAAACATAAAAAAAAGAAAGGTAATTCACCTTAACACTCCTTTAGGCACATAAGTCTTTATGGATCCCACTTGAGTGGTGGTCAGGAATGCTTTTCACAGAATAACATAATAAAGAAAAATGAATGAGGGTGCTTTTACGCTGACATAGTGAGAAGAACTTATAGTTCTGTTTAAAAGACTTCTGTCGGTGGCTTCAGATGAAACAATAACCACACACAACAAAGAAATCCACACAACTCTGAACTGCATGCCTGACCAGGATTACAGGACGGAAGATGGCCCGAGCACATCTTCAGACTCCTTCCACCTAAGTGTGACCTCCATAATGTTTTGTTCCAGATTTACTGATGTTTTCTCCTGTTTTTTTCCTTAAAAGGTTTGTGTCAACACTAAATCACAATCTAGCCTGAAATATTGCTTAGCAACTATTTACAGAGTTGCAAAACAATCTGACTGATCTACACACACATATCTCACATTGTCCTGTGTTTATTTTTAGTGGTCCTCTTCAAAAAGAAACATACTACAAAGTGTAAACATGACAAAAAAGAAACTATTCTGTATAAATGTTAATCGTTTTTTGCCCCCCTCCCCACCCTTCCACAGACCCTTATCTGCAAACTGTTCGATGACCTAATGAGCTTTTTTCTAATTTTGGGAGCCGTTAGTCGGTTCCGAGTTTTAGTGCAGATCTGCTGTGCAGTAATAGAACCTTTCTAACCATTTCAAGTAAACCCCTTTAATGTCCTGGTTTTCCTCCATTCTGCGATCCTTTTTTGTTCAAAAGAGAGCTGTCCTCCATCGTTCTGTATTGTGGCGTTCTGCCTCTGCTTGCTCAGGTTGATGTGTTTCCCCCACGTGCACACACACACAACCAGCCCCTTCCTTAAGTGAGTACAATGTTAAACAAGGAAAAAAAAAAATTAAAGAAAATCATCTTTCACTTACAAATCCTTCCGTGTTTGCAACATTGAGATGTCAGGCCCAACATTTAAGTTAAATTTCTTCATTTTTTTTGAACACACAGCAGAATAAACATTGTTTGGAAGCAAGGTCTCCTGGTGGCAAGTCAAATGTTCAGAGGTCACATTTCTTTTTTTTTGTTGTTGTTGTTTGCTTGTTTATCATAATTTTTCTTGCCGCTGTCGACAGCTTAGTCCTGCTTGGCCTGAAGCTGCTGCTTCCAGGCCTCATTCAAGTAAACCAGTCGCTTGTAGTTGAGAATAAAGAGAATGAAATTTAGAGCATATGTGGTGATGCAGATGATGCAGAAGTCCTTTAGGACAAAGTAGAGGATGTAGCCCAGGTAGAGCGAACCCACCACCGACAAGATGGATGTCGTCATGAGAATGAGGGCGGCCATTGCACTGACAGTCATTCCTACGGCAAGAAACACAAACTAAAGCTTAGACAAGTAAGTGTTAAAAAAAAAGGCACAACCTTGGATCACACAAGCAACCTGATGAGTCTGCTCTTTCCTCAGAGTTCTCGGCCTCAGACACTTCTCTATTTATGTTTCCAGCCTCCTCGTGATGATACTCAGCTTTAACACTAAATAGCCTGGTCATAATATTCTGTTGTCACATGAAGTGCAGTCATAGTTCTGGAGCTAAGTTTCCTCACGGTCTGTGCTGCTGGTATATTTTATTAGGTTTATTAGGTTTCTAACAATAACTGCAGAGAACAGATGACAATTTCCTACGTTTTTCAGGTATCTCATTTTTAGGAAAGTTTTCCATTTCAATCTGACCTTCATTACCAATAATATGAACCTAGGGTATTACCACTATCGCACATGCATACCTAGTTCCAAACCTAAGCTGAAATAGTAAGGTCATGGTTTCATTTCCTGGTAAAATACCCAGCTTGGTATTTGAATAAACCACATATTTGAGGGCAGTGATGACTCACAGTGCTTACTATGAAACATGCAGAGGTATTAATGGGTGTGTTTGATTTAATCTGAGTTTAGAGATTAGAATAAATCTTTTACACACTGTCATTTTCAGTGATAAGAAAATGAAATCTTGACATGACAATGCAGTGGGGTCTAGCAGAGTAGAGTGACTCAGTACAATAGCTCAAGTACTGTGATGTATACATTTGAGGTACATGTACTGTAATTGAGTGGTTCCATTTAATGTTCCTTTATACTGCTACTCCACTGAGCTTATTTTGAAGCTTTACTCAAGAGTAACTTTGAAGTTTTAGATTAC
>JAPZDV010000006.1:3393523-3412459 GCA_029814665.1 Acanthurus lineatus | reverse complement strand
CTCATTTTACTTTAGAGAAATTATATTTATCATTACATTTCTTTGTAATGCAAAAAAACACCCTCAGTATTATAGATATTTTGATAATATCTATATTGCCCCCTCTGTTCTCTACATGGAAAAAAGCAGGACTACAACATTTATTTCATGTGGGTTTTTTGAGTTGAGTTGAGTTTATAGTCAAGTCTTTCTTGACAGTAGTCTGATTCAGTACACTGGCTTTTACTAGAGATTTAAGCCTTGGCTTTACAGATTTTGGAGTCATGCCTACACGCAAATATTGGACGGTTCAAGGCCATGGGTGAAATTAAAGGTCTGTAACTGACTGGTTATGCCTTTAATATGGAAATCTTGAACCGCTATAGGAGTTTGATGGAACTGGGCTGCTATTGTGTTAGTCAAATGAGCGCAAACTGCCCTGGCTAAAAGGAGCTCTTGTTTTGTGCCAGCACCAGGTGGCCAGGCAAGTCTACAGGCCACTCTGCAGGCAAACATGTCAAACCAGCATGACTGAGTCAGCAACACTATCAACCGCACTGAGAAGAGGAGAATGTGACTGCAAATGGAACCAAGGGCGAAAAAATTCAAGTTAAAATGGAGTCACTTCATGATCACTTGTGTACTATCCTATTCAAAATCAGGCTGGAACAAAACACATCAATTAATAAGAATTAAATTTAAAGTAATGGAACTATTATTTGTAGAATAGCAATCAAGGCATGTTGAACACTTCTTATTGTCACTACCCTAATGTACTTTTAAGTAAACTTAATAGAAATCAGATTTAAGTTCAAAGACAAAGTACCAATTACAGCTCAGTAAAAAGTACAAGACATCTTACCTAGTAGAAGCTGAAAGGCATAAAAGACAATCCCGTAGACACTGTTGGGCTGGTTCAGTGCGCTGTCATTTCCAAAAATTGAGCCTAAGAGTCCAAATCCTCGGCCCCACCTAAACCACACATAAACAACCACCGAGAGGGGGAATTACAACTCAGGTGGCAAACTAAACAAACAGATTTACATCTAAAGATTATCTAAACCCACTAAGGTACTCTAAAGATAGAAAAAACATGTTTTAAAAAGGTTTAGTAAGAAAAGTTTAGTAAGTACCTTCAGGACAAATTGGGGGAAACTTTGTTGTTTTGTTTGTTTGCTTGGGTTTTTTTGTTTTTTGTTTTTTGTTTTCCTTTATCATAAATATTTTAAAAAGTGAATAAACTATAGATCACACTGAAGTATTTTAGTGGTTATTGCATTTAAACTGCAACAAATAAGTCTGTTCATAACTGATGATTACTCTCGCAATTTTGAAATGTGTGAAATACACAAAACAGTAAAATATGTTTAAAACATTTTCCAAAGTCCAAAACAGTTCACCAAAGTCTAAGTTTAATAGATATATTATTATTGTTGTTGTTGTTGTTGTTGTTGTTGTTGTTATCTCTACATTTTTATTTCTGACGTTACTCCAGTTGGCATTATGAATATATATATATATGGTTGTGTTTAACTATGCAGCACTTTTTGCTAAAAAATCCATCCATTTCGAAAGGTATTCCAAAGCATTTTAACCCAGTTGTAGGCTAAGCAGGCTTCACATACAAAACAGCTGGCATGAGAATGCTACAGCAGAAATGTATCAACAGAAACATCTACATCTTAAAAAAACACTTATCAAACAAATCAACAATAAGCAGAGTACGGAATCTGGATCAGTATGTGAATCTTCAAGTCAGTCAAACATCCGATCAGTCCCAACTATAAACAATGATTAAATTGATGATTAATTTTCTGCTGATAAACTAAAAAACTGATTGATAAATCTTAAGGGGAAGGAAAAAAATGCTGCTGACCACAAACATTTCTTTACTGCAGCAAACTAACTAAATGACATGATTTGAGTGCTCCTGCACATGTGACAGATGAGGCCTTATAAAAGACAACCACTGTAGAGTTAGTCCAATCTTAAGAGTTCTTGAAGTGTTGTCTCAAGAGGATGTCATTTAATTTGTCTGAACTTCTATTCCTAGAGCTGCCCACCTGTTAACAACAGTCTGCTGTTCACAAGTGTCTTTATTAAATCTTATCTTTATTAAATCTATGCACCTCATTTGGTTTCATGGCAGTTAGTGCTGTTAGAAAGAACCATAATGCCCTGCTGTGAAGACGTTTTTCTTTAGCATGTTTAAACACATGTTTTAACATCAGATTCGGAATAATTTTTAATTCTTTCAAAGAAAAGCCTAACATTAAGCACACAAAAACACAAGCTGTATTTGCATCAATTTCGCTATAAAAATACAGCTTGTGTTTTATTTGGAATGGAATATTACATTTATTTAACGTGTTAACTAAAATGTGTAATAGTTCCACTTGGTTAGTTGAGCATGTTACACTTCAAAATGCTAGAAACACACAAGTATGCACCTTTATTTTTTTGCATAACATAATTTACCCCAACAAATACAAAGTTTCTTATATTCTCATTGAGAGCAAAAATTAGAAATAATTCAGTGAAAATGTTGCAAGTTTTTCCTGCTCATTTGAGGCTTTACAACAAGAATAGGGAGAATACACAGCTGTTTTATTTCTTCTCATTTACCACAGTCAAAGACCATGTGTCTCATAGTAACTGTCATGAGAAACAAAATCACTCCTTGGGAGCTTATTGTCCTTTTGTGGAATAAATGAGGTTTCCTACATTGCAGACAGTCCTGCTTTCCATTTAGTTTACTACAGCAGGCATTTTGGCCAGTGTTTCAAGCCTTTATCTTAAACAGATAAGCACTTGAGGAGGAATGCAAAAACGGGCAATTCAACAAGCATAGGTAAATACAATAAGCTGCTCACACTCAGACAAATGTAGAGCATTTACTTTTACTATAAATGTTGTTGGCATGGTTAGGACTAAAGTGGTATCTGCTAGGGTTCTTTATTTAGAGGTAATAAATTTTCATTCGGTCATTACCTCATGATTTGTAAAGACCACAGGTGTTGTCTACACTGATGGTTCACAGGTTATTTTAAGAGAGGAAGGCAAGACTGTCTCTAATAATCAGTTAAACACTTTACTCACTAATCTTTAAAATATGTGATAACTCCCAGACAGGTCGCATTCCACTTTTATGTTGTATTTGTCCAAGCCCTGTAAATAGTCACAATCACGGCGATTCAATAGGTTGGGTTGACGTACATAAATTGTTGCATGCCCACAGTAAAACTGGTATGGCAACCTCACAGGATTACTGGTAAACAATAAGTGTAATCTTAATAACCTCAAAGGGAGCTATAATAAATAATGAACAATAAATAATAAACTTGTATTTGTGAGTAAACTGTTTTATTTCTGAAGGATGCTGCTTTATTAAAGTAAACCTCAAGCAACAGCTTTGTAAGCAATCTATCTCTCTTGTAACAATGTGTGACTGAGCAGCACTGAAACTTTAAGGTGGCCAACAATGTTACAGTCCTCACCGCTGACCTCTGGAGCAGCTCTCTGCACTGTCCCTTTAGGAAGGCAGGGTGTAGAGTTTAACCCCTTGGACTGACTGATTGCTGCCCCAGTGACATTAGCACGGCGGCTAATGACAGCAGCGTGAGCGCCAGCCAGTAGGTTCAAACGTTGCCCAAAAGTATCAACATTAAGGCAGAAAACAACCAAAAAACCCTGGGTCTGGTTGACGGAATGAATGACTTCGTCCAGCTACAAAACACACACAACAATAACGTCTCACTGACCGAGCTATCGGCAACTTTTGTGCTAAAGTTAGTGTTACAGATGTGTTATTACCCTTAACACTGGCTGCTACATACACGGAAATGTGCAATCGGATAATGTTCAGCAACTAATCGGTTGATAATACAGCAGTGCTGACAGCTCTCTGCTGATAGCCATCTGGCTAAGAAGTAGCTTTATAACGTTAACAAATGGCTTGCGTTAGCTAACGGTTAGCGAAGTTAGCTTCGTCAAGCTAGATAGCTAATAGTGTGCTTATTGAATGAAAAGATAAAAGTGAACTCAATTCACACAGGTTATTTTTCAGACAAACAACCAGTTAGCAGCACGCCGACAGTAGTTTGCAGTTAGCCTTAGCGCTAGCGGACAGCCGGCAAATGTTAGCTGACTGCATCTGACAGTTTAAACCGCGCAGCCCTTCCCAGATTGCCACAATAGCAGGCAGCTTCATTTAGCGCTCTTTGCTGAATTCAAATTACCTTGAGCTGAACACTTTTGAACAGCTGATGGAGCTGCTGATGTCGCACATAGCTGTATAACTCGGATCCTGAGCCTTTTCCCTCTCGACGTGAAAGGCATATATAGACAACAGTATGCCCAACAGGCAAACGAGAAGCCTAGCTATTCTTTCCCACCGAGGGGTGGACACTCTCAGGACGGGCGCCGCCATCACTCTCTGGCCTAGCTGGAGACACGCATACATACGCAGCGAGTTCGCCTGTGAGACAGAACTGCGACGTGGAAAAGCGTCAGGACGTGCCACACCGTGAGGGGCGGGACGCTGGGCTGAGGAACAAAACAGTGCAGGGACACGGAACATGCGGAAATCTTGCAAAAAAAAGCTCATCTCAGTCCGCTGGTGTCTAACGGTGCCCACTGTCATTATATTCATTATCTAATGGCAGTAAAAGTAGCATCGCAATATGTAATGGAAACATCGATTACCATATGTTATTTGTATATTAATTTTTCCATATTGCAAACACATTACAGTTACTATATTTTACTACACTGATCTTTTCACAAAGTTTTTGCGCGTTAGCATAGTTTTTAATATTATGATAATTTTAAACATTGTTGTTAGATACACACAACCCATTTATTCACATATAGGCCTACCTAACACGCTACACAAGAAAATGAGAGAAGGAAAAAACAGTACAAAAACAAAGAGTCAGAGTCTGGACATGAAAATTCTATAACAAAAATATAAAAAGGAAGTACATAAAACAAACTAGCCTCAAACAACCGCCACTATATTAAAGCAAAGCCAACATTTAGTCGATATTTCCCGAGTCAAAACACAGCCGTGATCACGTGATTCCATGTATATAAACACTGGGTGACATCATCTGTTTACTCGCTCTGAGACTCTTCTCGTGCAAACCGCTGCATTCCGTTTTCCAAATGGCGACAGACATGGAAAGATTCGTTTCTTTTGAGGAGGCATATTACGATCAATATGACTATTACAATCTCTTAGAGTACTCGTGCCATGCGTGTGGCAAAGGGAGAACTAAGAGAGAAATCGAGCTGAACACAAACCGCCATTGCCCCGCAGGACACGAGCGAAAGATAGCAGAAAAATTTCACAACAGCCAAATGAAACGAAGAAGAACCAAGAGCTCGTCGTCTTGATGGCTTTCCTCGATGTTTACAGGTAATAATGCACATTAGTAGTTTAAGAAAATAGTATAATATTATTGTTGTTTAAAAAACTAGGGTATGTCACATATTTGTCAGGCAGCTAACGCCCATAGTATGAGGTGAACTACGCCTACTTGTGCCAGGAACACACACGGGAACATCCCGTATTATGCTTGAAAATTCAAGATTGCTCTAGTCTATTTACTTGTATTAGTCACTCTGATAAATAGATCCATATTATCAAGCATTTCCTCTGTAATGTGTGATTTCTACCTATTGTCTGTGCCAGTAAATTGAAACTGTGCTTCATTCTAAAAAAAAAAAAGGTGGGATGACCAATAGGATAGTTTATGCCTTTTGATATATATTTCACTTGTCCCCACAACTGAGGCCAGATGCGAGAACTGTATGTTTCCTGTAGTCTGTTGTTGTGTGTTTTATATTCCTTGTAGTGTATCACTGTAAATTAAATATATTTGGCTTTTATACTGTTGGTCATAACAATGTGTCAGTATGTACTCTCAGAAATATTATGAAGACTTCTTACTTTTCTCTGACATTCAACGAGCAAATGATGCCTTGAGAAAATGGGCTGCACAGATTATGAATAGATACTGAAGTGACCTTAAGTTGCGAGATATTATTTGTAATGATAATTTCATTCTGATATCCACACAGATCTGGACAAAAGTTGGATATTTCTGATGCTGACCATGGCCAAGTGTCTCTGCCTTTCCTGGACCAGTGAATGGAGCGCCGTGACGCCGGGAACGTCCTTGAATTAGTTATGAAACAGCTCTCCATTCCATAGTCTACCCTTTAACAAGACCTTAGACTCAAGTTACAGCTGCGCAAGAATAGTTAGTGTTAAGCTATATAGGTCAGTGGTATGTGCTTGATGACCATATATAGATATATATGTATAGATATATATATAACTAGGTATTTCTGTGGGTACTTAAGATATTTTACTGTATTTTGATTCAATAAAAAACTGATGTTAAGCAACCCACTTTGAATTGTTCATTCTTTTTTATTCCTCAAAACCCTTTCAGGTAGATTTTACAGTGGACTCAGTTGTGCATTTAATGTTAACCTAAGCTGGTGAAAGAGTGAAAAAATCTTGGTTAGATGAGATCAAACTAAGTCCCGAGGCCGGGACATTGCGGGCTAGAAAGTGGCCTGTGGTAGTGTGAAAGCACGGACTTTTGTTTATACTGTGAAGTCCTGGAATCTGTAGCTCACAAACTGTCTTAATGCATTCCCTGGTTTGCAGTGGAAATGGTGGCTTTATTATTAATATCAAACTAGGAATTAATCAATCAATATTCTCTTGGACATTGTTTGATGACTTAGTTGCTCACAAAAGAGAGAACCAGTCAAACAGTATACTACCCTCAAACTGTCTCAAGCTCGAAGGGGAAAAGAAGCAATGACGTTTCTTCACCACAGGGAGGCAGCAATGCACTAAAGTGCCCGGACTTCCGGAAAAGAAGAACCGGAATCGTTTACATGTCTTTCCTTGGGCTTCACACGTGTGAGCCAATACATTTTTCACTTTGTGATTAATAATTTTCTACCCACCAAGATGCAGATATGCAGTGTATGCAGTGAACAGATACCGAAATATAGATGTCCAGCCTGCAAAATAAGATAGTAAGTGAACGACTGTATTTTATGTAGGTAGCGTTAGCTTACATACCGTTGGCTTTCTAGGTTTTCTCGTTGGTTGTTAGACGTCAAAGCACTCGACAACAGAGAAAAAAATAGCTTTATTGTGAAAACAACTCTCCTTTTTTGTTTGGCTTAATATAAGAGAATACTCTCCCATCAAGGTATAAACTCAATGACAGTTACGTTACAGTTAGTGTTGTTTACATAATGTAAATTATGGCATTGGCCCACATAGCTTATTAAACATGAAAACGCTCGTGACTGAAATTTAGAAAAATAAAACTCTGAGCATATGTACACTAAGAGTAATTTATACGTTGGTTTAAAGTTAAATGTGAGAACAATCCTGAACACATTGGCTGTATAAAACATCAACACCACATGGGACGGCAGCCCACGTAGGTCAAAACGATCTGCGATTTGACGTCATACTAATCGCATTTATACAGGTGAACGTGTACAGTATGTACCGTTGTCACTGTAAATTACATTGATTCAGTATTGCGTAGAGGCCATCGTAACAATCTGCCAAATAAATCATGTTGTTATTTTTTCTTTTACAGTTGTTCACTTGAGTGCTACAAGAGACATAAAGGTAATTGAGCTCAACTTCGGTGTTTAAATGAAGTATTCGTGTAATTTGATCATACTATCATCCATTTATTTACTGTCTAATTTCCTTTATTTTTGTCTTCAGACACTTGTGTTCATATAGAACAGCCTGCGCCCATTCAACCTGAACCTAAGGATGCCTTAAACATTGGTATGGTGTAATTTCTCTCATCATTCCTGTGACCCAATTTGAAAGTGTAAAGAAATTTTAATAGGTGCATGCTGGGGTGCAACTTGAGAGGAAGTAGCAAGTATTTGTCTTTAAGTTGTCAAAGTTGTGTTTCCTTCTTTCTTTACTAGAGTGAGTCATCACAAAGACAAACCAAGAGATCAGCTGTTGCAATTTTCTAATGCTTTGTGTAAAATCAGTTTGCTTCTTTGTCTTTTCAGAGGCATGGACTGTTGATGATCTTCTGCATGAAGATGACATCATTGACAAAGTGCCTCTGCAGAGGCTCCAGCTACTAGGTACTAATCCTGCATTACAGTTTGTTTGCTCACGATTCTTCAGTTGTTGGTAGTGGCACCCCATATCAAATGTGTTTACCACAGCTTACACAGATTTAGTTTTTAACAAAATCTGATGTGAATTACGTTTTCTTTTTTTCTTTACAGGTCAGTCAAAAGAGTTGAGAGATCTTCTTTGCAACCCCCATCTGAGACAGTTAATGTGCTCTGTTGACAGCGCAGACAGCAAATACGATGCAATGAAGGCTGCCATGCAGGAGCCACTGTTTGTTGAATTTGCAGATCAGTGTTTGAAAATTGTAGAAGATAAAGCAAATTCATTACCTGATATAACTGAGGATTTGTAAACTCATGACTACATTAGTTTTTCTATCAAATCGTCTTTTCATTCTATTTTTGTAAAGGGGATGCCTTGTAATATATAATGTCTGAGGATAAGCCACTTGGATCCATGTATATTTTGGTGCCTTGTCATGTCACACTATGTAAATAGCTAAATAAATGCTGAAATGTTTCATGCTATCAATTTTTGAGTCAAAACCAAAGACTCAACAGTGTAGTTGAAAACTCTACGACAAAAACATGTTTGATTAAAGTTTGAGGTGAAAGGAAACATTCTGCATTCGAAATTTTAGTACATTTATTTTTTTAAAAAACAACATTAATTTAAATACAAACAATTCAAGTTGCACATTGATCCCTTTGTGCCACTGACCAAGGATACAGATGTTCAAATGTTACAATGACACACTGCAGCTGGAAGAGGTTTAAAGAAGAGGAACGTTTAGCAAAGGAAGATTTGCTTTATGTGCTGCAACAAAAGCTAAGAGGATAAACAGTCATAAGTTGCATGAATAATATTTTGCAACATTTATGGTAGATAAGTTCTGAATATTAAGAGTCTAAAAATAATAAAACCTGATAATACATGTTGCATCCTAACAGAAAACAGAAATACTTTGGTCTGTTATTCAGTACTTGCATTGATGCTTTGGTCTGCAGCAGATTTAATCCACATAAAAGAGGTTTAATCAAACGTTACCAGATATGCATAACAAAGACCTTTATAAAACAAAGAGCAGCAGTTTGAATAGACTAGGGTTTATCCTTTCTCTGTTTCACAAAGTGATGCATCTACTTGTTCATGACTTTTTTTAAGTCTGTTGCCATATGTAAGCAGATGTTTTTTGTGCAATATGTGCTTTAAATGTGCAAAACTTGCTTATTTTTTCTACAGCATAAATCCCATTCAAAATAGATGCAGGATGTCGTGCTAACATATGCAATCAGTGTGTGCATGAGAATCACCAATACATTTTTCCATCCACAACAAAACTACCAAATCAAATAGAAATAGTCACCCTTGAGTAAATAGTAATACCAACAGCCTGTGTGTGATTTAAGTTTAGATTTTAGGAAAGGCACTTGTCAAAGGCCCAATACTTTGATTAACAGTCATATATACCAAAGAGGCAAAACAAGACAAAAACCTGCAGTCCTTTGTTTTTAAACAAGCTAAGATTGTGCCATGTGATTCAAATTCCCATTACTAGTGCAACAGTGTGTCTGCTGTTAATTTCAACCTCTGAGTTAGTGTGTTTGTGTCTTCATAGCAAAATGTGCTTTGCCAGGTCTTCATGCATCTGTGCCCAGTTTTGTCAAAATGGTGTCACAACTGCGCAAATCAGATGTGTGCAGAACGGGGGGGAGAGGAAGGTATAGAGTAGGGAAGGGGCATTTGTACACCCTCTCCCCACCCCACCTCCCCACTTAACACCCCTTACCCACATCCATTTGAGGCTGTGGATCCTGTATCCCAGTTTTAATCTTAACCACCATTCTGACACTAGAAAGACTGGAGAATGTCCTGCTATGGATCACACCAGCTGAAATGCCAAATAGTTGTGTGTGGTGCAATGGAACAAATGGCTTTGGATAAATAAGTTTGGTTTTAACAGGTCAACTGTGCCAGATGTTTCAATATACCTAACCATTCTTGCATGGTTAACAGATAATTGATAAAATGGTCAGAATCATTGCACACTGCATTATCTAGCATGACCAACTGTGACATTAAAATACCTTTCTAAGGTGGAGGTTTTGCAGGTCTTCGCACCCTTTCATAATACAAAGTAAAATAAATATTGGCATTCTTTAAGAAAAACATTGATTACATCTTCAATTGATCACCAAAAACATACATTTAGCAAAATGACACACTAAAACACCAGGTTTGTTACCTCTGTGTCAGATAAGATTAGAGCAGCTGCTTAGCTGCAAAAGCACCTCTGTAGTAGACTGCCCCTCATCTGTTTCCATGAATTCTACCTTTAGTGTTCTGCAAAGAGGGAACTACTACAGAGTTTTTTCTAGCAGGATCTCGTTGAATCCTGTCACGTCACTTTTCATGTCTGGCTGCCTGTCTGCATAGAGGAGTGGAGATCGCTGACAGTGCAGCTTTACAGATCCCTGAGAAGGAAAAAGAAAAAAAAATCTCAGATGTCCATTCATAAAAATCTTCCACATGACCAAAAAACCTAACAGGAGATTCACAGAATTTGTGCGGATCTGTCCTCACCTTGGGTTGAGCCCGTATGGAGGCGAGCCCCTGTGTGTACTGGTTGGTCTCCACCTTATAATGCCCTCTCCTGGAAGGCAGGCTGAGAGAGGCCATGGCAGACATCATCTTCTGGAAGCCTGTGGCTGTCAGAGACACGCTGATTGACGGGGCCGAGGCTAGAGCCAAACCCATGGGCCACCCTCGCACTGTGATAGGCTCCTGGGTGTTGGGGAGCTGCACAGAGCCTCGCTCCCTGATAACAGGGTTCAATGCCGGTATGTCATTCTTCACAAGGTCCTTTGCATCATCCAGTTCTGCCTCAGCCAAGGATTTCAACAGTGCCTGCCACAAAAACAACACCATTAATTATCTATCAGTCATAACTCCACTTTTGTTCATTTGTTAAAATATGCCAGGATCAGCAAAAAGTCTATTTTTCATCGATAGTCCAAGAGAGATTTAGCATTGGATTTCTTTAACATGTCACATTAATCATGGACAGTTAAAAAAAAATGAGGACTGCACAGAGAAACTGAGTTTTAAAATCAGACAAAAAAGCACTGCTAATTATTTCCAACAATTTTGTGTCCAGTTCTCTAATTTGAGCTGTGAAGAAGTTCCAGTCTTTTGCAGCTTCAACAGAAGAATGAAAAATGAGGGAAAACATTGGATGCGAAATCTCACCCTCCACTTCCTCCAGTTGCTCTGGATGACCGAAGCTGCTCGGTTGCACCTCTGGATCTGCCTTCTGACCAGCCAGGACCGCACAGCTGCAGCATAAAACACTTCACCATCAAACCAAGCTATTTATTCTGCATGTGTAATCTGTGCACTTTGGAGAAATGTTTATGTACACCCATTCAAAAGGAAGCGACAAAACAGCATCTGTCATGAACAGTTAAACAGATGAGCTTCAATGTTTGGCAGCTCTTGAAGAGACAAACAGTGTCAGCCTGCAAACATTGTGTACAGACTCTGCCAGCTGGTTCCTGTTGGCCTGACAGTGAGGTCAAAGTCACACAGCGGGAGTAAGGCCGCAGAGCTCAACTGATGGCACTCAGCAGTACCTGGCCAGGGAATTAAGAGTTTACCTGCTTGGATCACAGTAGCAGACTGTCGGCGTGCGTGGCGTCTGCGGCGCTGGTACCGCCGCCAGCAGCACTGAATGGAGAATGCACAGTCAGACAGGATCCTCTTCCTCTGATCCTCAAGCAAATCCAGCTGTAAGACAACAGCAAAACAGGTCAGAGCTCCAAAGTATCAGAGCTCTTGTTTGCTGTAGAGGCCTGTTAAGTACCTGCCTGCCAAGTTTATTATGACCAGATTGAAGAAGAAATATTTGGTGTCATGAAGTAAATTTACAAATGGTTTCCTAGTAATACACGTTACATTAAATGTGAGAATGCCTGGTTATATAAATGACTGACCATTGACTGGGTGAGAAAAACTTTAGTCTTTCCGCAGTGCACCCAGGAGTTCTGTTTTTCAGTGTTAAGGGTGTTTGAAGGGTCGGATGCCTTGTGCTGTAACACGACACGGAGGAGCCTCTCCACTTCTTGCTGAAGAATGTTGCCGCTGTTGGTCTCCACATCTAAGACAGAGAGGAATTAGAGTGAAGCACTAGAGGCATAATTCAGGTACAGGTGGAGCAGCAAACAGACTGTCAAGAGATTTGGTTTTACCTCACAGAACTTGTTTAACAGTGTGTCAGACAGTGAGATAAAAACTGCTCAGTGGGTAAAGAGTGAAAGCAGAGAGAAATCCGTCAGAATCAGCAGCACAGTTTCCACAGACACTGACATGAATACTGTGAAAGCAAAGCACCTTTCAAACTTAATAACAATTGGCAGCATTCAGGATTAGTGAGCAGGATCCTTGAACATTCTGACAACAAAAAAAGAAAACAGTCCTGCTAGCAGCTCTGTGAGGCTGTACTTATGCACAGCTGTACTTTGGGCCTCGTGCTGAAGTCAGCATGCAAATGTGCTCACAAAGATAATGTTAACATGATTACAAAGTTCACCATCTTAGTTTAGTGGCTAAGCACCAAACACAAGTACAGCCAAGGCTGATGGAAATGTAATTAGTTTTGCAGATATTTGGTCACTGATCAAAGTATTTGACATATTACAAGTTTAACACTGTGGTGGCACTACAGCCGAGGGATCATCAAAGTTATTAAAGTTTATCTTAAGGGGACCATGAATTTGTGTGGCATATTTCATGGAATCCATCCAATAGGGTCTGACACATTTCACAAAAGCCCTCCTCAAATGTCAAAATCATGGTGGCGCTAAAGAAAAACTGGATCACCCAAAAATAATTGGGATCAGTCTTCCATGGACCATGAATTTCTACAGAATTTCATTACAACAGATTCTGACACATTCCAATCTGGACCAAAGCAGCAGACAGACTGACCAACACTTCCATCAACAGCCGTTAGCATAGCTAAAAAGCAGTTGAAAAATGTGTTAAGATGAGTATGAGTTCAAGCATACAATGATCAGGAATGAGAAGAAAAAGATGAAACACTGTGAAAAGCAAGCCCTGACAGACAGAGGTGCATGCATTTACCTGGAAAGTTCATTAGAAGTTGCAAATTTTGTTAGATAGTCCAGTTTTTTTATGCACCAAATGGAAAACTCCCAAGAAGAGTGGACAACTGAGGATTGAATTTACTAAGAGGGCTATTGAAGGAAAAGGAGAATAAACCAGCAGACCTAAAGAGAGGAAATAAAATCACTCTTTGTCCACAGATAAACATGCTAAATTGACTTCAATGATCCAGCAACAAACTGTACTTACCAACACAATGACTCTCCAGCTTGAAACTTGAAAATTTTGCAATCAGTCCGTAACGTTGCAAGAAGCTTTTGAAAGGAATTCTGTAAAACAGAAATAACTAGTCATCCAAAATCCAAGAGAGACAAAGCAACACATTAGGATACAGATTAAACAAAAGAAAAAGTTTTCACCTGATTGGAAAGCCTGCAGCGCTAATATGAATCGTCTCCACAATCCCACAGGCCTCCAACTGCATAATGACCTGAAAGCAGAGAGGAGATACAGAATGAAATCACCACCTTCACTGCTGTTATTGTGGTACTGCCAAACAAGAGAGGAGTATGAAATATGTGTGGAACATCTACCTCCTCCTTTTTGAAGGTCAGCGGCTTGCATTCTGGATTCGGTTTGATGCAGCGAGTGTAGTGAGGAGTTGTGGTGTGGAGAATCTTCATCAGACTCTCCAGAGAGTTCTACAATCAGACATTAACATCATCAGTGCCATGACTGAGCCTCCACATGAAGAACTCCACAGGCCTCCACAAGCTATTAACAGGCTTTAGCTGGTTCCCACCTTAAACTTGGAGACAACAGTGACTTTGCTGAGCCCCTTAGTGGTTGAGTTTTCCGTTTCTTTGTCAGTGAAGATCTGGTTTAGCAAAGGGTTTTCAGACTTTTGAAGAAGACTGGTGAGCTCTGGTGGTACTGGATCCTAAAACACAAAGTCCAGTAAGAGATAACTGGTTGAGTGTGTAGTGAACTTACTAGACTAATTTTTAAAAGTCGTTATTACACACCTTGTTCTTCTCCACCATGCCCTGTATCTGGTAGTTGACTTTGCCAGCATAATGGGCCACAGTGAAGTGTGGCTCCTTGCTGAACTTGTCCCAGCTGATGTTGGCATTATCACAGAGCTCCTTCTCCAAACGAACCCGGAAAGTCTTCGCATCTGAGGCTCTATTAAGACGACTCTCCTTTAAAACAGGGATGTAAATGATGGAAACATAGTCATACTCTTGATATATACATCTAATGTTTAATCAGTGTACTTGTTGTAAGAAATGACTGCAGTCATGATCAATCAATGATCAAAAATTAAAAATGATAATATGGAGACTAATGTTTTAATTTGTTTTTTTCCCTATATTATTTCCTGTGTTCTGATGCCATGATTTCATGCCCACAAACAATAATACTCTGTAAGAGGCCAATGCTGTTGTTCACCATTCACAAAAAAAAATATCATGTTTGATGTTAAGACAAAACAAAGTTAGACTTTACTGGCTTTTTAAGTACTAGGTGAGCATTTTTTATTGTAGAGGACATAAAGTCAAAACAGGCAAGGGAAATTAAAACAACTGAATAAAAACTTATCAGTTTTTGTTATCATTGTGTAATGTTAGCTGTTTCATATAGCTGTATACTGTTGTGTTATTAAGAATATATGTTTTATGTATAACAATATTTAGCATAAATAAAAAAATCTTAAAGAAAATGAGCAGCATACCTCATTTAGGAGAGAAAACACACTGACAGGGCTTCCCTCTATAAGATCCAGACACCTCTGGTTGTCTTGGTATTTGACAAAGGACCACTGCAACCCCTCTGACACATACTCCTCCTGAGAAAAGCAGAGGTAAACATAATGATTCAAGTCGACATTAACACAATGAGCAGATCCCCATTACAGAAACTAAGGTTCTGCTGAGATCAGGAAAACTGATTAAGCTACCTGCTGAGCTCGGAGATAATGAGCCACAAAGTGCTGCTGCAGTTTCTCATTGGCGTAGTTGATGCACAGCTGCTCCAGGTTATTGATGTGGAAACACTCAAACCCATACACATCTAGAACCCCTGGAGATCACAGAGAGGAGAGGTGTGTGTGAAATTACGAGAAGAAACCAGGGAAAAATTACAAACACTAAAAGGTCTAAAAGACAATTATGGTTTTACCTATGAAGTTGCACCACGTGGATTTGTCTGCACAAATGCTGTTGTTGATGAATGTAACCAGCCACTCAAATAATCTATAGGAAAAAGTGACACACTCACTCAAAAAGATAAACAGCTTATAGAAATAACCCGTGATTAAGATAAAGAGCTTAGGAGCGTAAACCATGATTAGCGGACATGTCTTCGTCACTGTTTATTGTAAACAAAAACAAAAGATGTTCCCACAGTTTAAGTGTTTGGTGGAAAAGAGTGTTTGACGATAACTAGGTATTAATCACAGGACGACAAGATGAGCTCAGTACATAGAATACTGCTGCACTGAGAATGATCAATGTGACAGATTATTATTTGGTGCTCTAACTTTGCAGTCCCTCTCACTCCTCTCAGAACATGGGGTACGGTTTTTCCTTCCTCTTAGCTTTATGCTTATTGTTACAGTAATAAGCCAGATGTTTTATTTGAAAGATAACTTTTGGTTGGCCCAAATGATTCAAAGGTTCTACCTTTCCCATGGTAATCAATGGCCAAATCAAGAGGATTGAAGACGCTACACTGGCTGCATTGAAAAAGAGGCAAAAGACTAATAAAGAGCAAGAACCAGAGCTTCTCCAGAGTGATTAAATGATATCAAAACCAACACATATTAAAAAAGGATTCAGATCAGGGCTGTGATGATTAAAATTATGGTTACAAAAATAGTAAATAGAGGTAAATAAAAACTGCAACCATAGCCTGTGTTGTCCCCCTGATAATTTAATAGAAAACATTCAGTGGTGATTTTGCTATTCAGTCACAGACATCGTTTGTAGTGTTTCTAACACTGCCCGCTTTTGTAGCATTCAGAAAAAATGCTGTGTTGTTTGATGATCAGATGGGTCAGTTCATTCTTACTGGGCGTAGATGACCTTAGCCAGGCAGTCTCTCCTCATACTGCACTCTGCCTGGGAACAGGGCTTCAGCACGCTCTGCTTCCCCGCCTTCAACGTCCTCACTCTTAAGCACGTCTGAAGCTCCTCAGCAGGGACACACAGCAGCTCCGCAGCCCTTTGCACAAAGTCTGAAACACAGGCAGGAGTAAAGACTGTCATCAGTTCAATATACTTTATGTTTGCTTATGATTGTTGGAGCAGGGTGATGTCATTTAATTTATTCTTCAAGCCAGATTCTTTCAAGAGAAATTGACTTTTCATCAGATTGTTTTTATTGATAAAAGTTCAATAAACATCTTAAATAAAATCATATCCAATACCTTTGGACTGTTCAGGTAGGTTACAAGGTTGTGTTTCATCTGAAGAAGAGGAGAAATTCACATTTCCCAACTGCAGAATCCCTGCTAATATCTGGAATGCAGAACAACAGAAAATGTGATGAGAAAGAAAGGAGGATCGAAAAATGTGCAAAATTAAACTGAAAGTTGATGACTAACCTTTAGCATGTACAGTTTATAACATATGTGAATGTCTATGTAAGTACATATAAGTGTGTAAACAAAGTGATGAATGTGGGATTACATATCCATTGTAACTGGAGGTTCAAGTAATGTGTTACCAACAAATAATACCTCACCCTGAATATTTGTCCCTGTTTTTCTGCATTAATGCCCAGATGAACCATCGCCTCCATAGTCTCATTAAGACAATCCTCTACAACATTAAAAGAGAAACAGTTACTTGCAAGAATCATTAAAAGAATAATAAAATAAAGACAAAAGAAAGGAAAAAAAAAGCTTAAATGCTAACCCTCTATTGTTTTTTCACAATTTGGCAGCCACATGAAATGTTGGCTCTCAGGCATCTTCCACTCCTTTCTCTGCTCATCTGTGGCCCCTTTCATCATCTGAAAAATAATATGCTCTTAGCTTTTACATCAGAATCACATAAGAACATTTACAAACACTTTATATTAGGTATACATATATTCGCCATTAACCAATTGCTAATTAGCATGCAAATTTGTAGCACATGGGGATTTTATTCGTTATCAAGTATGTATTGATGCCTTATTCTGCACCACTATACTCTAGAACTTCTAGCTCAATAAATAGCTGTTATCTCTCAATAATGACCTAAGTACTGCTTATTAGTAGTAAGTCAGGCAGTTATTTACAGTCTCAATAACCTGACCTTAACTCTTTTACTAAACTTTTTACTACACTAACTGCCAAAATCAGGCATGAATTATTGCTTTATAACAACTAATGGAGCTAATATGTTACTTTGCACACTAATAAGCAACTAGTTAATGAGAAAGATGTGTACCCTAACATATAGTTTAACAGAATGCTTTTATATTAATGTATATATATATAAACCTCATGTGCACATGAGGTTTAAGGTGGCTCCGTTGATTCACCTGGTAAAAGATGTGGAAGTTCCTCTCATTGGCTGGTTGGCAGGACACCCTGGTCTTCTCTAGCAAATATGTCTGCACAGACGCCCCCACTAACAGCTGACACCTTCATGTAAAAATAACATGCTGAACAGATTAAACAGAACAACAACTTGGATTATAGTACATACATGAAGCGCAGCAGGCTCAGCTGTAAGCACCTGTCGAGCTGGAGCTGGATGTACTTTCCGAAGCGACTGCTGTTGTTGTTCCGCAGCGTGCAGGCATTGCCTACGTGGAGGAGGAAGTGTTAATGGAGGGATTTTATACTGTAGTGATTTTCAAATAAACAAAGCACCAGTGAACAGTTCACTCACCAAAGGCTTCCATGATTGGGTTGGAGTCCAACACCCTCCTCTCTATCCTCTCCACTGTGTCCTGACTCTTCTCCACAGAGGAGGAGGCTGCCACAGTGGCATAGTATTTCATCAGGCATCGAGATGTCCATGTCTACAAAGAAACAAATTATTGGTCCGCTACAGATTGTTTCTACTAACCCAATTTACATAGATCACTTATTTATGCAGAGCTGCAACTCACTATTCCTTACTCAAAGCTCAAAGATAAAGATTAAGATATCCAAAGCAGCAAATTCTCACATCTTGACATTCTGGTCAACAGCCTCCTTAACTGAGTACCGCTACTTTTTAAATTTATGAACTCTATAATGATGACATAAAGTAATAATGATAACTCTATAAAATGACAAAATATGACAATTCAGATGCCATCAGATGTTAAATGACAAAAACTATTTGTGCATTTATAGCAGCAGATTCTCTGGTTTGACTATGAAGTGCCAACAGACAGACACATCCAAACTGCCCTCACAATCTTGTGCTGAACAAAGAACAACAAATAAGTATACTGAACACTTGTGAACATGCTGAACATGCATTAATAATATTCAGGGTGTGAATCACACAAAGTTTTGACACAAGCCAGCTTACAATTGCCTAAGCAGCTTATTTCATATTCAGTACACCAACCAGTGACCCAACTCTTACAGCTGAATCTGTGGCACTGAAGGTTTAAAAAAAAAAAAAAAAAAAAACAAAAGTTTAATGCGTGACCCCGGGTTGGGGTAGTTGGGTAAGTTTATTGTTAAA
>JAPZDV010000006.1:3346771-3392974 GCA_029814665.1 Acanthurus lineatus | reverse complement strand
ACATAAAAATGCCAAACCCATCTTATTCCATATCCACCACCCCCCCCCGCCCCCCAACCCTAACCCCTTAATCGGTGGCCCTTATGTTTAAAAAAAAAAAAAAAAAAAAAAACAACAGTTGATGGCTTGACCCCTGGTTGGAGTAGTTGGGTAAGTTTATTCTTAAAGCTTAGCTTAGCACTCTACGTGTGGATTTACCTTTCCTGCACCGCTTTCACCACTGACCACCAGGGATTGGTTCACCGGCTCCAGCTGGCCTTGAACATTCCTGTAGGCTTCTTCCGCCACAATAAATATATGTGGTTTGAACTCCTGTCAAAAAAATTTACAGACTTGAAAAGATGCTAGTCATTCCTGCACGAAGGGCCATCTGTGTCGTAAAGAGGTTCCAGAGTTTCATGTATTTGATTTGACAAGAGAAGGCAGAGAGGGAAAAGAAGATTTATGTCCTCAGTGGTAACACACCAGCATGGATGATGTTATAAGTAAAAGTAGGTAAATATCAGACAAATTCCTGAAATTTTGATCACTGTTGACTTGTGACACTTGTGGTACAAGTTGGATGATTTGTGATGGTCTACATTAGTGTATGATTAAATTTTTATGGTCAAGAAGAACACCTTTTTAAAACACAAACTCTCACCATCCATCTTTCTCCAAACATTATTCAAACCCTTAGAGAGAAATATTCACAATTTAGCTGAACTGCAGTGAGAGAGAGTCTGGATTTTGTAAATACCTGAGGCTGAGCAGCGCAGTGGTACTCCTTCATCACATCCAGAGAGTAAAGGTCTGGGATTGGCTGGAAAGGGTTAAGTGCCACCAAGGTGCAGCCAGCATGGGTGTAAAACACCCTCACACTGTACCTGGCCTGCAAACATTTTAGCACTGCAGGTGAAAAAAACATTAAATATCATTAGGTATTAACAGGAAAACCAGGCAAGTCAATATTTTACAGATGATAACAGCCAGAGGCAGGAACAAGGCAGCAGTATTAAAATGGCAAAGATATGCTTGTCTTAACTAAACTCCTTTGACTATATCAACTAAGACCTTCAAAAAATATAGATTAAAACCCCTGATATTTTTTCTTACAAAATGTAAAGGACAATAAATTATTGTGCCAAGACAAAAAAGAAAAACACTGATAGGAGAAATGTTTTTAATGTGTTTTTACTGTTATAATGTTTTTAAACTCCAAGACATTATGCTTCATACATACCTACCGTATTACATACATATCAGAATCATTGGGGTTTTTTTTTTGAGACATAAGTCTGAAAGTAAAGTTAATCATGCCCTTGGTTCACTGACTTGAGCTTACTTTGCAGCCTTTTGGCAGCAAGCAATCATCCATACACTTTAAATCTTCTCGTAAGATTTCATCTATACATGGTTAAATAATACACAGCAAATGCTGCTTTATGTTTTAGTTTATAAAAGGTGAAATGACTTGAATGTCACTTGGCTGTAATAACCGGCACTACCAGCACCAAGCCCAATGATGCATTAAGTTTATGTCATCATGTGATGGCCCTTACCTGTTGTTGGGGTCACTGGGTTGACTTTGGTGAGGTCATCATAAGTATGGAGTTGATCTTCATCAGTAAGGAAGGCCTGAATTTCTCCCTCCAGGGAATCATTTAGGGACAGGTGAGGAGAATGGACTTTTTTAGCAAATCCTTTTACCTATGTAAAAGTCACAGAAACAAAGATGTTTCCAACATGTACTGACACCTTACTAGTCATACAAAGGAAATGAGTGGAAACAATAGTTAAAGGCTAAAAAAATAAAAATAAAAACTGTATTCAACTTTTAAAAAATGAAAGAAGAGGATTATATTTTATGCACTTTGTATTTTTTCTCCCCATTATTTTGGGCAAATATTTAAAACATTAACACTGTTCTCCGGCAATAAGAAAACAGATAGCTGTGCCCAAACTGCTCTTGCCATCATGACATCAAGCCTTGTTTGGCCAATTTACATCAGGTTGATTCAGCAAGTTTGATTCAAGGTTATGGTAATATTTTCAAATTAAGGGCATGTTTCCTAGCAGCATACTCATGACACTACAGCAAAAGACGGGACACCTTAAAATATTCCATGTCTATGCAGTTAAATGTTAATCAACTGCATAACAGCCCATGGTCTAACATAGGCTACTGCTATGTGTTGTGTGTATTTTATCCAGTCACAATCACTTCAGAGTGACAAATGGAAGTGTGCCTTATCCTGTCCATATCACATGGCCTAGACCTGCAGTCTGTCTGACAATTGTCAACTGTCTAAGGTGCTAAATTTGTGCAGACAGAATTAATCCAATAGCAGTAGCCTACATCCAATCATTCTCTAAGGCCATTTAAAACCATGTCAACAGTCTTAATGTCATTAATTTGATACGTATTTAGGCTATTTAATGCTAAAGGAATAATATTGTGCACAATAGATTCAGCTGATATGTAGCTAACATACACAGGATCACACTGCATGTAGAAGGAATTTAGAAAGCACTAGTTGGCTTAAAATAAATACTGTTTGTACAAAGACCATATATAGGTAGATAACGAACCACGCGTTAACAAAATTGTTTTATGAAGTTCTGTAACACCTGTCTGGGCAGCTCTCGATTGTTGTTCAATTTCCAAACTCCTGTCAAAAATCTACCAAATTAGTGAATCTTTTCAATGTAATAGCAAACTGGAAAACTACCCCATCTTAAGGTGCTATCTTAACATTCAGAGCCACTGCTAAACACAAAACGCTGAAGCAGCGTTAACCATTGTCTTTATGCTGGGAATTTTTACAAAAAATTCTTACTTCTAACACATTTCAAAGTAAAGTTAGTCAGCAACAGTTTGGCAGGTATCAATGTGATGACTATATTGCTGCCACAAAAACATTGCCGGCGTCCGGCACATTACACAATACATTACGGTAGTTTTTCTGTCACATATGCGTCAATAAAAGTTTTACAAAGCGTTTGGATGCGAACCAACCAATCACGACTGGAAGCGGGTACAGGACAGTTAAGTCGCTCCATGTAAAGTTCTCATCATGGATTATCTTTTACGGTTCCCATACAAAACATAAAACGCTAAAAATTTCTCAACCAGGAGTTAAGGAACTGTGGTAGGGTGTTCCCGAGACCCGTGCCGTAGCTTACCGTTCCCCCTCCATGTCTGTATCCCGCTCCAACTTTACGACCGTTGTCCTCAGAACTCATTGATAATACCGTTAATTTTGTATTAGTCTGAAAACTACAAAAAAAAAAGTTTAATGACTACGCCTAAGTGCGGCTTCAGGTTCAGGTGACTTGCAGTTATTCTGCCCTGTAGTCCTGAACCTCAGTAGTTTCCATTTTGTCAGACATTCCTCAAGGACGAGTTCCTGTGGCTGTTGCCTGACTGAGCGACTGCCTCCCAAACTCCCAAACCATGCAGCGCTTATTCCCGCCCTCTTTCTGATGCTTCACTGGCCCAACTGTACCCGGTTGGCTGAGGGATTTCCTTTACATGCCCTTAGTTTCCTGCCGCACTGATTGGGGAATTTTTAATTCTACTAAATCGCTCTTACAATTAGGATTTTTTTTTTTGTTAAATTCAGCTAAACAGTGAATTCATTAAACATCACCGGTCATTCTGCAGTTACCAGTTGTCCAACATACATACTAACCGTGCATGTTATTTGAGCGTTGTAATAATGATATACTTCCACTTTTAAAATAATGTTTAGAATACTAGAAACTGGAATTTGCCAACTCTTCCCTCGCTAGGATGGTGACGGAAGAACCAGAGCTACTCTACCTCTGATTGGCTAATGTGCGTTGCATTCTTTGCTGGATTGCTTAGGTTTTAAATATAAGGAGCGAGGATTGGTTGATATCAGGGCAAGAATGTCAGGGTAGGCCAATCATAGGCAAAGTAGGAGAGACAGTTCCGTCGCCGTCCTACAAGTCCCAAGAAATCCGAGCTGTTTTAAATGCAGCATAGAGGTGGACACGCGGAAGTAAGTGTAGAAGCTCTCATGGCTCCAAGTGGCTGAATGTGAAACAGGTATTTTGGCGATTGTATTTCTTACACCGAATAGACAAAACCGTGGCAGATATTAATATCTTGGTTATATTATTAGACGTCATGATGTAGATCAGATAATAAATATGACTCCGTTAAATGTGAGCGCTAGTCAAATATTGTCCGGAAAAAAAAGTTTTACTATCATGGTGATCAGTTTACGTTATTCTTGTTTACCTGTAAACCAACAAACAAAGATTGTTTCAGATAGGAACTATTTGATCATAAGTTGAAAACTGCTGCATTTGGCTGACTTTCTTATGCCTCTAAATCAGGATACTAAATACCCATATCCCTGTAAATTAACCGTGGTTTCTGTCATAGTACCCTAAAATTTCCATGTTACATTGCCTATGGAGTATATTAATATTTATTTGCCTTCAAGTAAAGCCACGTCTTCTCATTTAGCATTTGTAAAAAGATAATTTCAATATTTGCAGGCCATGTCTCAGAAGGAACTGAAAGAAGCATTTGTCAGTAATCTCAATGGGACCAGTCTGCAGGAGGTGGCAGTGGGATCCCTCCTCACCCCGTTATGCCTTATCAGCAGAGGGCTGCTCATGATCTTGTACTATCATGCCAAAGGGACTCATCTGCTGCCACAAATGCTGGTTTCTCATCTGCTCCTGGATTTCTCTGTGCTTGTTCTACCCCTTGTCCTGTCATGCACCATCCTGAGCAGCACTCTCCAGGAGGTCATCATGTGCTCAACCATTGTTTTGGCCTGTGTGATATGCTATATCTGTCGTATCACTAGACGGCCTTCTGCTCTACAGTCTACTATTAGCTCATTTCTTCAGAGTCACATTCAGTTCAACCAGGTTCCTTTCGTAACTACCTTGCGAGTGTTTGTGAATGTGAAAACAGCTATCAGCATTCTTGCCGTGGACTTCAGTGTCTTTCCGAGGCGATATGCTAAAACAGAAACCTATGGGACAGGGGTAATGGACTTTGGGGTTGGAGCATTTGTCTTTGCAAATGCCCTTGTCTGTCCTGAGGCACGTAGAAGGAACATCTCAGGATCCAAGATTAACTATGTCTCAAAGCAGCTCCTGTCTGTGTGGCCCCTGGTTGTTCTTGGTATGGGAAGGTTGGTGAGTGTCAAAATGAGCAGTTACCACGAACATGTCACAGAGTACGGTGTCCACTGGAATTTCTTCTTCACACTGGCCATCGTCAGAGTTGTAGCTTCTATGGTTTTGGCTGTTTTACCCACCAGTCAGTCTTGGGTTTTTGCCCTTCTGATCAGCGTATTTTATCAGTTCACTCTGGAGACATCAGACCTGAAGGCCTTCATTATCCACAATAATGACAGAGAAAAGGACTTTCTCCATGCTAACAAGGAGGGAATATTCTCTGTAGTGGGCTATGTTGCCATCTACATGGCAGGAGTTCAAGTTGGACTCTATGTGATGCAACCAAGATCCCAGGTTAGACAGTGGCTTAAAGGACTTGTTAACCTCTTATTAGGAAGTTTTGTTTGTTTTGCTGTTTTGCAAATATGCCAGACATTTGTGGAGCCAGTATCTCGCCGCTTAGCTAATTTACCTTTCTGTATATGGAGTGTTGCTCAGTCTTTGTTTTTTATGTCCTGCATTGGTATAGCTGATATGGTTTTACTGTTTTGCAAAAGAACATCAGGCTGTCATTTTCTACCCTCATCATGGAATTTGTGTACAAAACAATCCGATTCAGTCTCTGACAAAAAGACAGGTGAAGTTGAAAGACACTGCCTTGTCCAAGCTGTCAACAGAAATCAGCTGTTATTTTTCTTGCTTGCAAATGTCATGACAGGCTTCACCAACTTAATAGTGGACACACTTAGTTGTAGCAGTTTGCTTTCAGTGTGTATTTTGTTGTTGTACATGTTCATGAATTGCTTGCTAATATATGTCTTGCATCTGTGTGAAATTACAGTAAAATTCTGGTAAAAACTACCTTTTGTAAATGTAGTATGATGTTCATTCATGTATTGTAAAGGGGTTTTTTGGACTGGAGGAGCAGATTTTAAAATTCTGGACAATTAAATGCACCAGGAAGAGTAAATGTTACATGTAAGGGGATTTTATCTGTAACGCTGAAGATACTTTCGTACATGATATGTTTGTATGCCGATACATGTCTCGATAAAATAATGTTCCTAAATAGACTGAGACTTGGACTACAATATATTGTAAAACAATATACTTAATCTGTTTGCATACATGTATGTTTTTATCCCAAACAGTCTAGTCATAGCCGCCAAACTATTCCCCTGTTTGCCTATACTGGATTTGTCAACTGTAGAACAAGCACTGGTTTGGATTTTAATACTTCTAACTTTAATCAGCAGTAAATCTGAGCCTTTTTTTTTTTCAAGAGAAAGCTTTTTAACTGATGAAGCAAATGAGCTTGGCCTGTACTGTGTGTAAATTTATATATATGTCCTTATCTCTGGTCTGTCACTTATCCCCTTTTGCCACTTTTTTCTTAAATGCTTCTTTTGGAAGATTTTTTTTCAACCCAACATTTTGCTGCTTAAATCTCACTGAATCCAACATTGTTCACTTCATTTTTAAATGTTTAAGAATAAAAACTTAAAAGTAACTGTCTGTTGACCATCTTTACAAGCAGTTTACCAAACCCTCCTCAAAAGTGTCAGCCAGTAACGCATGTATCTAAAATAGATGGATACAAAGGAAATAGAAAATTAAAATTAAGAAGTTTAAACCTTAGATTTCACATTCATTTCAAACAAACTGATAATATTATAGATTTACTTGCAAGACATATCCTTCTCAAAAGTATCCCAATATGATACAATGCGCCCCCTGGCGGCCACACGCATTGCAACGTCAGCTACTACGTGAGGAGGGCAAAGGTCAAATCAGTAATGAAGGTTCCGCCACCGTAGCAGCTTCACCCCTTCACTGTCGCACTTGTTTGTTTTGTAAGAGGAAGAAAATCAGAAGCGGTAAGCAAAACACGGTTTGTTTTTATTCAAACGATCCCTTAATTCGTCAAGATGAGACTTTGTGGCCAATCTTTCAAATATCAGTAAAAAGCGCTGTTAAAAGTAACAGTTGCTAAGTAGCTTGTCACCTAGTTGGAACTTTATATAAGCCGTGTTCAGGCTTGCTAACGTTAGCTTTATTGGACAGCGATGCTAACTAGTGAGCTAGCCAAGTTTGCTGTCATCGACAGTGCGTAGAGAAACT
The DNA here is from genome assembly GCA_029814665.1 of Acanthurus lineatus. Lineage (NCBI taxonomy): Eukaryota > Metazoa > Chordata > Actinopteri > Acanthuriformes > Acanthuridae > Acanthurus > Acanthurus lineatus. Next base: position 3,385,705 of record JAPZDV010000006.1, on the reverse strand, counting down.
ATATAAAACTGCAGAATTTTGTTTTTTAAGGCATGATAAACTTTCGTCTATGTACATAATTTGAGAATGTTAAGCACAAAAATCACCGATCGGCTTTCCAAGTTTTTAAAATCGTTCTCTCAAATGAAACTAGCTAGCAGGCTAACGGTAACTCGCTAGCCGCCGGGTTAGTGCTTTATCTTTCCCAGCAGATAGACGTTACTGTATTTCTGTCTGTACATAATTATTTCCAAAACAGCTTAAAACAAATTTTATAAACTCAAAACAAAACACAGTCTTCTCTACCCCAAGCTATCGTTTCTTGGTTGTTTTGCTCTTTTAGCGGGTTAAATTTAGGTCAAGACAAATATTTTCGTACCGCAGCAGTGTAAGTAACCCAACTTGTCAGACGTTGTTAACGTCAGTCAACAATTGGCCTTTTTACGACGTTTTACTGGCATGTAGTCCTTAATGTAGCTTTTTTGTTCGCTTGTAGTGTCGATATGATGTTGTAGTTAGCCCACAATGACCTGCAACAGATCAGCATTAGCTTGGTGTAGCCTTTGCTGATGTCAAATGTGGTCTGTCGATGTCTTGTATGTCACCTGCAGGCGAGCTACACCACAGCCAAACTGGAAGAAGTCATGGCACGCCTGGTAGCAGTATGCAGGGAAGGGGAAGAAGACTACCCATTTCTCGCCAGACAGATTCCTCTATACATCGATGATACACTGACGGTAAACAAGCTTCCCCACATACAGTATATGACCATAAGGAGAATGTTTATGACGATCACAGGTGCTAAGTGGCTAACGCTATCGTAAGCCTCTTTGGGTCATGTGTTAGCACTCCACATCAGTTCTTTGACGGATTTAATGTCCAGAAGTTAGGGCTTGGTTATTACCAGACAAGCCTCAATCTGTTTTAAGGGACATTAATTGAGTTTTGCTTAGCTTGTTGCACAACTTATTAGACACCACATTGAAAAGCTTAAGGTTTTAACAAATGAATACATTTCAGTGGCGAGGGAGAAATGACACACTTTATACACCATAGCATCATACGCTGACAGAAAACCTGGTTCATTTAGAATGCTGAAAAGCTTGAGTAACTGAAATGGAGTCCGTTTATAGTGTGCATTTCAAAATTAATGGCCACTATTCAGTCAATCAATATTAACTAAGAGGTTGATCGTTATGTATGTGCCTGCCATACCAAATGTCTTAAAAGTGACACATTAATGCTATAAACAGTGACCCAGAGCATTTTCTGAGAAATGTTTTTGCCTATTGAAAATTACCAGCACAGCTGAAATGAATTTCTATGAATTTCTTTATTGTACATTAATTGTTGTTAATATTATCTTTTGTTCAGATGGTGATGGAATTTCCTGATAGTGTCATGGATGTTGATGGCCACGAAATAAACATGCCTCATTGGAAACAATTTTCTGAGGTACGTAGTTTTAATTTCACTTAGTAACCTTATCAAAATGTACAAATGCATGTGATGTGCTCTTTAGTCTTTGTCTGCCACTACATCACAGCCACTGCATGATGACAGATGTGTGATTTATTTGGCTCCTAGTATTACTCCAAGTTGAAGCAGCAGGACCTGAATATGGCGCTGATGGTGACATCGAGAGAGGTTTACAATGCATTATCTCAGCTGGTGCCATGCGTGGGCTGCAGAAGGAGTGTGGAACGCCTTTTCTCTCATTTGGTGGAATCAGGAAACCCTGCCCTGGAGCCCCTCACAGTGAAACCCACGGGCATGCTCTCTGTCACCAAAGCCTGTTTAGCAGATGTGAAGAAGCTCTACACCCTCTTCTACATCCATGGGTAAGATATGGATGAATGTGTTTCATTTTCACTGCCAAATCAATCATTTGAGAACAGCTAGGAATAAAGCAAAGAACCAAAATTATGGATGTGGCGTTAACTATTAATTCTCTCTGAGTGTGTTGAAACTAGTACAGAAGGTTAATGTACGCTTAAGTATTGCTATTTACTAATCACAGAACCATCATTCATCTCTTTAGTGGGCTTAATGTGTACTGATTATCATGTTTAGTCCTTTGAGGCATAAATGTAACTATGGAGTTCAATAAATAAAATGTAAGCTATCCACATACTGAATTATCCTTGGCACTATTGACACAGTGTCTTGTTTAGTGCCAGTTTTGGCAAAAGCATAACTTGCACTGTTATATTATTTGTTAATAATGGGATTTTATGAAAAATTTCCCTTTCTTTTTGTTTTAACAGGTCAAAGCTGAATGACATGATTGATGCTATTCCAAAAAGTAAAAAGAACAAGCGCTGTCAGTTACACTCCTTGGACACACACAAACCTAAACCTTTGGGGTGAGTCATATAAATATTTTCATCTGTTTTTCTCATCAAACTGTTGCACTGATAGTTATTTTTCTATCAACAGCATTAGGATTTTAGTGTTAGGAGGCTATGTCTGAGATCTGGAATGGTAACCCCTTCCAGCAGGCTGGACTGCTGTGTCTAAGTAGTGAAACCAAAAGTGAAACAGAGTGGTGGTATTCCAGTGGAAGAGAGGAAATATTTCCAACCTCTTGCCTAGATCATAGTTTTTATCAAACAGCCCAATTCAAACATGCTGGCTTTGTGTAAATGTAGTAAACACAGTTGATAATATAGAGGCTAATGCCCCATATATTTCCCTCAGCTGTTGATAAATAGAAACACCCGAGCAAAAAAAAAAAAAAAAAAAAAAGATATTTGGCTCTGATTTATTAGGTAGCCAGAAATATATCTCACAATGAATCCTAAAGGTGCTTTATATCTGATGGGTGTTCAACAGTTTGTGAACATATGTCAGCTGTTGGTGAACAGTTGAATATTGCTCCTCCCTGGTGGCTAAAAAGAAAAAATCTGTCACCACAGGTTCAAAAGATTACTTTGTTTTCCTTACAGGGGAAGCTGGATGGATGTGTGGGAGCTGATGTCTCAGGAGTGCAGAGATGAGGTGGTCCTCATTGATAGTGCTTGCCTCTTAGAGACGCTGGAGACATACTTGCGTAAACACAGGTAATGTGTGCCCAGCCCTTATTTCCCTCTCTTTGTGTTAGAGGCTTAAAAAGAACTGACTTAACTTTGTATTTCTGTCTTGTCCACAGATTTTGTACTGACTGTAAGAACAAAGTGCTGAGGGCATACAATATCTTGGTGGGAGAGCTGGACTGCAGTAAAGAGAAAGGGTACTGCGCAGCCTTGTATGAGGGACTTTGCTGTTGCCCTCACGAACGCCACATTCATGTGTGTTGTGAGACTGACTTCATTGCTCACCTCCTTGGCCGGGCAGAGCCTGAATTTGCAGGAGGCTACGAGTGAGTAAAGATTTAAACAGGGGATGCTACAGACCTCACTTTCACCACTGTCATGCAACGATCATTTTTTTTACATTCAGTTAATGTTTTGTATTTTGGGGGGTTTTTTTAGACGCAGAGAGAGACATGCCAAAACCATTGACATCGCACAAGAAGAAGTCCTGACCTGTCTGGGTATTCATCTCTATGAGCGCCTGCATAGGATCTGGCAGAAGCTACGAGCAGAGGAGCAGACCTGGCAGATATTGTTCCATTTGGGCATTGATGCTCTACGCAAAAGTTTTGAGGTACATGACTTGTAGGCCAGTGTGTTTTGGTGTCATTTCAGAACAACTCATCAGATAAAAAATGTGTTACAACTGTATGTATTACCATACCCTTAGATGGCAGTTGAGAAGATGCAAGGGATCAGTCGACTGGAGCAGTTTGTCGAGGAGTTGTCTGAGGAGGAGAGGGCCAAAGAGCTAAAGCAGGAGAAAAAGAGGCAAAAGCGAAAAAATCGACGCAAAAACAAATGTGGCTTTGACATATCTGAACAGGAGACGGAGGACAAGGAGAAAAACTTGGATGAGGTAAACCTCCACCAACAGTGCTGAGTTAACAGAGTCTGTGAAATAAATATCCCATGGCACATTATTCTAGATGCTTGTGATTATTTGCATCTAAACATCTGTTTTCCTTTATTTACACTTGGCTCATTGGTATCTTGCAGGGTTCACTTGAATCTGCGGAGGGCTCCTGCAAAGTCTGTGGTAGCCAGGATGAGGATGATGAGGCTGGATGTGATGAGAGTGCCGCTGCCAATCAAAACACTACCTGTAGCTGTCCAGACAACATCAAACAAGGTAAAAATGCATTTAATGAAACCGTCTGCTTTTCAAAGTCAAATTTGCCACTTATAAATAAGAACCCAAAATGCTTCAACATACTGCTTCTCAGATACTCAGGTGTTTTTGATCAGATCAGCATTGCTCCCCTTATGTACTCCCCAAGTTTTGGTAGCTTTGCTTAAAGAAGGTTTGACAGGCCTAGAAAAATAGGTTTTAAGCTGATTTCAAGAGTGTTCTCTGCTTGAACACTACTTTAGGAGGTTTTTTTTATACTTAATGAAACTTTATTTTCAATCCAAACAAGCCAATAAGGTCGAATCCCCCCCCCTATATTTAAAGGAGAAAATTTGATTAAAAAAGTCACAGCCCGACCACAGACACTATGACAAGCCACCATGTGTGTCTGTGGAGGTCATTGTACTAGCAATGGAAGATAATTGCAAGGACAAACTATGAGAAATTGCATTTTTCATGTTTTTCTCCAGATTTGTCCCCCCTCAGCAATGCTAGTGACTATGGCTACTCCTCGAGCATGGAGGGCAGTGAGCCAGGATCACGAGAGGGTTCAGACGTCGCCTGCTCTGAAGGAATATGCAACCATGATGAAGCAGGTCTGCTTTAAGCTTCTCTAAGATGCCAAGGACCAACATCAGGAGCCATATACAGTGTCTCAAATTTTGGTCTCCCTGTTTTTGTTTATCTTTTGCAGGAGATGACTCAAATGCCCTTCACTGTGCTGAAGACAAAGAGGAGGATGGAACAGACAGTTGTGTGGACTGCTGGCCACAGCCTGATGAAAACACTCAATGCAAGAGTAAAAAGAAGAAAAGGAAGGGCAAGGGTTTATGCAACAATCAGGTAGGAGAACAGATTGTAGAATTCACATGCTGTCTTTAGAATATTTTAGGTTGTGTAACATATTTCACCTGTTTGCACATTTCCACAGGGACAAAAAAATGAAGGTTGTATGGCAGATGGGATTACAACAGGCCACAGTCCACCTTGTCGAACCAAAGAAATGTTTTCCTCCTTATGTGGTGATAGCTTTGCCAGCATTGCACTGCGATTGCCATGGACAGCACATCAAACAAACCTCAACCTTCATGCAGGTCCTCCAGATGCAAACATCAGTCTCATGGAACTTCTGGTTAGTAAGGAAAAAAACTCATAAATAGACCTTCCTCTCAGAGACTATTTGTCTTGTTATAGTTGGACAAGCTGGTAATTAATGTCATTACTGACAATTTATTTGTCAGCTTGGTCTCTCTAGCTTGTCAGCAAGCTAGAGAGACCTTATTCTGAGTAGCAGAGCACTGGAACTGACACAACACAGCAAAAGTAATGGCTTCACAAAAGTTGAATAAAAACTTAAGGTTTACAGTTAATGGTTTTAAAGAAAATCGAGAGCTAATAATCTTTATATTCAACTACATTTCCCTTTTTCTAAATAAGAGAAAAAATTACAAACTGGTTTCATTCAGGCTCTTGCGTAAACTCCCGTCCTCTGATTGTGTTTGATTACAGGATGATTCAGAAGTGACTTCAGATGAGGAGAATTGTCTGACACAAGATGAAATCCAGGCATTTGTAGAAAGAAACCAATCCTTCTACAACAACCGCCACCAGTACCGACAGCTCCTGAAGGAGAAGTTCACCAATTACTGCCGTGCCACTGAGCGGAGTAAGCCAGTCTGTGGAAAGTGGTTTTCTACCACCAGTGTCAACTTACTACACTAATATCATTTTCCCCTGGGAAAAACACTTGTGACCACTGCTGCCACATCTTTTAGAAAAGATAATTCTGAATCACATTTGGTGTCCTGTTCAGTCATTTCTACTTTACAGTAATTGTGATTTCTTTCTGTTGCTCTCTCTCTCTCTCTCTCTTTTCCACTTGTGCACCAACACACTTTTACATCTCATTTCTTGGCCACTTTCTCACCTGTAATTGTTCTCTTCGACCAAGCCTAATAATTGTTGTTGGTCTTCTGTAGGGTCATTGGGTAAGAACACAGTGGAATCAGTAATCAAGCTTTTCAAGCTGTGACATTAGGGATATATTTTAGGAGTCTTATTTTATGTATTTTTTTTCTATATTGTTTCTCTTGGGTGACACTTCATTGTAGTGGTAAAGGTTGTGCCATTAAATGTGTACAGAAATTCTAAATATAAAGATTTTACAGAAAATAAACATCCATTTGTATTAAGGACTTGGGTGTGATGTTAAGAGCGCAATGTGCAAAATTTACTAAATAAAGAAGTATTTATTACTATGCATAATGATTTTTTTTCCTCAGGTAAGCTCATGTTTATTTTAATCTCAGTAGGGTTCTTACTCTGGAGCCACTTTTTCTTGACCTTAACAATGTAAAACACAATGAATACAGTGGGTTTAGCACCTTTCTATGAATATCTCTATTGTAGTGTGACAGTCTTGGGTGATTTTAGAAAACTTCCAGAGCTAGTAATGTTGAAATGATAGTTATCAATCTAATTAGGCCACTAATCCTGTACCAGATGCAAATCTGTATACATATTTCTATGTATATTTTAGTGTAAGTAACTGATGGGACAAATTTGCTGTCATGCTGCCTGAAAGAAGGTTTAGCAAGTGTATGGAGATGTTTCTACCTTAACAAAATTCTTATCTAACTACCATATTTCTCTTACCTCAGTTGAACTAATTTACTGGAAAGGTGTTAAAACAAAAACCTACTTCCCTAAAGTCTTAAATTAAAATATATATGATGGCATTTTTTATGTTGTGGTTGTGGTTGTTCCGAAGAAATCTCTAAAATATAATGAATAAAAAAGTGGACTATGATACGAAAAATTTCAGTAAGACTGCACTTGCAAAATACCAAACTAAGCTATTAAGAATACAGATATTTTGTTGTACCGGTCTTGACCAGTAGGCGGCGGTATGTGGCCACACACGGGGAGCGCCTCAGCCCCAGGGCTTAAAAAGAAAGTGGGAGGTGATGTGAACCAAACATTTACACACGCCAGAGCTCTTCGTATTTCATCCGAAGGAGCGCATGGATCCGAGCTTAGGCAAAGTGCCCACCGCTGTCCTGGATGCTGCACGGTTCAAGGCAAGGAGGCTGCCGCATCCCTCTGTTTGAACACGTTGTACATAATACTGTTAGCTACCCAGTGACCGCTTGAACGCAGACAGTGGCAGCGCACAGAAGCTGTTGTTTCGCGTACAGTGCCGGTGTACTGAGTACGGGGGAGATGGAGCGGTGGAAAGGCAGAGTGGCCCTGGTGACCGGAGCTTCGGTGGGGATTGGAGCGGCTGTAGCCCGGGCACTGGTCCAGCAAGGCATGAGGGTTGTCGGCTGTGCCAGGAATGTCGACAAAATAGAGGTGGGCATGTTAATTTTACATATAATAAATAAGTGGAAAGGACCTGTACGAGAGGCTAGCTGTTAGAGCAACAACAAACTATCGCTAGCTAACTAACGTTAACTGCTAGCTAACGTTAGCTGTACAAGTTCACCTAGAAACCTTACGTTAACGCTGCATGAACCTGAAAACTGTAACGTTAGGTAACGCAGACGTTGGAGCTGTGTTTGATGAGATTAACGAGTCAGGCATAATTTTACGTTAGGTAACCTATTTGATTTTTTAAAAAATTACCACATCAATCTTAGTACTCTTAATAGGATGACTATCTCACCAATATTTAACCCAAAAAATGTAAACTGCAGTAGCAATGGCTTCATGAGTTATGTAAATGATACATGAGCTAAATCTAGACCAAAATAGCTACAGAATTGCTAATATTACCAATTTTCTATTTATTGATAAAAGGATATCATTGTACTTGATCTTTGACACCCTACTTAGAAAGTGTTTGGTGTCCAATACCACCACCCACTAAATGAGGAAAACGTGATGCTCCTGAACCAGCACCACTCTGCACACCACAACCCTAATCTGTAATTTATTAACCTCTATTATTAATCCTTGTCAAAAAAATCTTTCTTTTGGCTGACCTTCTCCACTGAGGTCAGAGGTCAGGGTTAGCAATAGCACACTAGCATTACAGAGCTAGCAAGGGTTCAGTATCTCTATTCAAATTATACCCTGCCATCTTTCATGTACTGTCCATGGGACAGTAATAAACCTGCTGCTCAGGCTGAATCAAGTTACCTCACTACAGATTTCAAAGAGGTGTCAGCGGATGCCCATGGGTCAGAGGTGGTAATGTGTACCCTGTCTTGTGGTACACTGTAAATTAACTGTTGTCTCAAGTGTACAAAATGTCTTTTTTTATCACGGGTTTTATGCCCTCTACTGTCTCCAAATGAATTGGTTTGTCAGGATAAAAAAAATATACTGAAAAACAGGACCTTCATTTCTACCCTTATATAACCATGAATGTATTTTATAAAATCAGTATACTACTAATAACACCGAGGACTTTGTACAGCAATGTAATTTCCAATGTGGTTTGGGTCAAACATGACCTGATACACATATCATGTTTATTAGGTCAACGCTCAAATAGCGGTATATCAGAGAGCCTAAATCATAGCCTCTATGGGAATGAAAGACCAGTTCAATCATTATTTAATGCTGGCTCTCATTAAGACTCTGAAAGTAATTAGTGCCAGTTGTGATTATGCTTGAACTGAATGACAGTTTGTCATCCACATACTGAATGAGTGAGTTTACGGCTGTAATTAAAAAAGTAATTAAATCTTAAAGGTTGATATGTAAGGCAGATATTTAAGTTAAATGCAGCAGGTTGTAATTCAGCTTCCGTATCACACGGTCTGATGCCTCCTCTACTGCAGGCGTTGGTTGCCCCTCCCCACTAACTCTTGTCTAACCATAAGTCATAAGGCCCTGCACCTTGCTTATCTTGTCAGCCAATAATTAAGCCTGAATCTCCTCACTCTACTCTTGTCATGGCCTCCAGAACTGGGCTGCAGATGGTCTACTACACCTGCGTTCAGCCACATTATACACCTAACATGTTTTATGGAGAGCAGAGCTTTGAATTATTACTTTTTCTCAAACATTTAGTTTGAGTCAGTGTTAGCTCATATGCATTAAAATTATAAGTTTTCATACTTTCAGATATTAGTCTTCCTTAACGTATTTATTAAATGAATTTATTTTTTAAAAATGAAGCAAATTTTGTCTCATCAACTAGCCCTAATAGTGCACTATACCAAATTGTGTCTCCTGTACCCTTTTGTGCACTGTTTTACAATTTGCAGTAATATAGTATGGCAAATTTGGCAAGAGTGTTGGAGCAACATCAGTTTGAGGAACTTGGAACTTGATTGTGTTGTGAAAGCATGAATTACTAGCTGGTGTCTAAGTAATTTTTTTCTTTCTTTTTAGTGAATAATTTAAAAAAAAATCTTCCACAGTTATTGTTTTTCACATGCAAGCATTTTCCTCACTTTAACCATACACATAGACACACACACCCATGCCCATACATGCATTGAATATGACTTGCGCAATAGATAGCCTCCCTCCATTCATACTCCAGTCACATGGCCTATCCTGTCAATAGTTAACTGCAGCAGCTAGTTTTAGCGCCTGTCTGTGACTTTTGCAAGACTAAAACAAGGTCATAATCTTTAAATTCTTTATAGCCCTTTTACATAATACAAACACCATTCAGCATTCAAGAACTCACTACATTACAGCCAGAGTAATGTTAACTATTCATTAATACGGCATTTGATCTATGAAACCAAGGCTTGGATTCAACTATAGAAATATTTGGCCAAAGTAGAGAGAGGGGTTTTATAGAGGTACCACTCTCTATCTCTTCCACTTTTTGATAGATTTCATTACTTGTACAAGACCCTAAAGAGTTGTCTGTGTGAGTTTAGGGACAAAGCCAGTATTGTACTCTCTCTGCTATGTAAACTGGGTTCTTGCTGTAGTCATGCCAAACCTGGCATGCTGTTGGTGGGGGATGCAAGTGTCCATCACAGCAATTGTTCTTGACTTCCCTTTTGGTGTTTATTTCTTTATTTGGGTAAACAGTGACTTTATGGTGTGTATAATCCAACAGCAATATTCCCACTCACAGTAGATCAGTTAAAACAATTATTAAAGAGAGAAAGTTATTCAAATGTTATGGGATTTTATATTTCCGTTGCTATGTGTAAACAAAAAATGGAGAAGGGGAGAGTTGTGGCTGCTGTATTGTTTTATTGTCTTTGAGATTGTAGAGTAGACAGTGGGGGAGCAGCGAGCTGACGAGAGACGTGTGGTCACCATGGGCTCTGTGCAGGAATGGAGGAGACGGGGCCGCATCCAAGTAGCAGCAACAGCCTCTCATTAACTCTTGTGAAACCCGTTAAGAGCACATGAAGAAGCTGTTCTTTCGCCGAAAGAAAAATGTCTTCACAGTTACACAGTTAAGTCTTTGAGGTAGTAAAACTTTAAAAAGTGGACTCTCTGCACAGGACAGTGCAGTCCAAGAGTAGGTCATTGGAAAACATTTGTGTAAATCTTTATTATAACCAAGGACTGCGAAATTTGATTTTAGTGGAGAAATCACCATTAAACAATCACCATTAAACGTTACTTCTTCGAGATTCTCTCGAAGAAGTAACGAAAACTATATACAAATAAAGGAGGGCGGAAAATTATGACTAAAACAAAAAAAGTCATTAAAAAACATGTTTTTTTTATTGACTCTTGCCCATCAAATTAAAGGCCACTTTTTTGTTTTTAAATGACTGCAGCCTATTGAGTTAAAGGCCATTTTTTAGTGCTAATTCTTCCACTCTCCTTTTTTGCTGTTCCCTTCTGTGAACATGGGTGGCTTGAGGGACACCAGTAGGTCTCCAGTTACTTCTCTCTTTTAAACTATATGCCTGATTTTTAGATTACTGCCATATTAGAGAGTTTTGAAGTCTGTGCTTACATTGGAGAAGACGAGGACACATAGTTTCCCATTAAATAGACCCTTTTTTCTTGGAAGTCCAAGGCCCATATAGCCCACATGTTATCTGCTTACCTAGCACCATGTGATGCTGTAGTAAATACACAGTTACGGGAGCATGAACTCCAGTTGCTGATCACCACATCTCAAATAATCCTTTATTTGAAACACAAATATTTGACTACCACATGGGCTACTATTTCATTAATTTCTTTTGCCATATTTGTGTGGGAAATTCCGCTAGGCTGATGTTATATATCCCTGTATGAAGTGTATGCCTGCAATTTAAAAGTATAAGAAGCCATAAATTGCATTTTTATGTTTTCTCAGTATGTGCAGGTCAGGGCTGGTGTAGAAAAGATGAGTGTTTGTACTGGCAGAGGTTGGGATATGGTGGGGTTTTTCCCATAATCAATCAAATTGAATGGTCGTCTATTCATCTAATGACTCCTGGAAAATATAGTTTGTGTCCTACTGTAGGCAAGCTGTAAAGAAATATTGAAAGCCAATTATTTGAGCTTGTGCGAAATAATACTTAACAAATATATTATGAAAGACCCAGATGGGCTCATCTCCTATCAATAAATAGCATGTTTTTAAATGATTCAGTGTTTAAATGTGAGTATTTCTATGGGTAAGAATTACTACTCTTTGCTACAAATTGTCACATTTGTTTTATCAAGACTAAATGCAGATTATCTTTTTATGTATTAAATGATCTTTTGTAATGTAAGTCCATTTCAGACTGATATAGATAAACTGACATTTTCTGGGTGCTTTGAGGCTACCCACAGGAGGCATCTGTCAAAATTCAAAGCTTTGGCTGTTGCAATTTTAGATCAGATAAATTTAGCAAACATAATTTGTGGGGTTTTAGCGCTAAACAGATTTGTGGTTGGCATACAGAATGCCTGTGTTAGCAAGAGATTGGGAAGAGATTCTACATGAAATATGTACTAGAATTAAAACTATGTCAAATTAATGTTAAACAAGGAGCATAACTGACATTTTTTTAATTTCTAAAGTTTCAGTACTAAGGACCCTTTGATTTAAGGGCATTGGAATACATTGCACAGATTTTGTTTTTTGCCTTTGCTTGTTTAAGACATTTTTATAGCTAACAAACACATTTTTATCCAGGGGACTCGGATCAAACAGGCACCTGATTGACTGCCTGTTAATGCAACTCTGCAAAAAGCAGTAGCTTCTGCACTTTCTAAATTAGTCCAAGCATCTTTTATTTGAACTGGTAAATTCTAATTTAAAACTCAGAGACCTTGGCAGTTGAGCCAGCCGGTCAATTTAAGGCCTCTGACTGACAAACTTCGATTTTGTGCCCAGTCCGAAGGAGGTAAAGGTTGCTCAGTCATGCTTCAAAGCTGAGGTGACACTATAAAAGTCAATCACTGTCTCTCCATCTACAATTCTGAGGTTGTTGCAACCATCTATGTTAGGTTGTGTCGAACAGCCTGTCCTGTTTTGTTTTTGTTTTTTTTACAATGAATAAATATCAAAAGTATTTGAAGTGGGTCAGGTCAGACGCTTTATTCTTTCACTCACACCCTCTGCTTCACTTGTGTTTCTGTCTTTTTATTTGAGTCCTGATTCTTCTGTGTGTGATTTTCTGTCTTGCTCTTCACTTTTGTACTTTTGGTGATATGTGATGTGCAAAAATGTACAGTTAGATGTTTTTTTAAGTATTTCCTAAACTTAGTTGCCAAACTTAATTAAGCTTGTTTGCATAAAATACATATTTGTGAACATTTACATCCTTTTGATTTAGCTTTGTGTTTTTGGCTGTATTGCTTGTGATTGGCTGTGACAGAAATCAAAGCACTGCTGTCTTCACCTGCACAGTTGTTATTTGATTTCCGTGTCAAATTTCTCCTGAGCTTCAAGTTACCTTCCGCTCACAGGCCTTTTTCTTACCATGCAAAATGCTTTTCCACTGACTGCACGTTTTCCACTTGAGCTGTTAGCTGACAAAGACTTCCACCTAACTAATAATCCAACATGTTTCCATGTATTCTGTCTCCAAAGAGAAGCAACATTTTGACAAACACAGCTTATGACAGCATTAAATCATAAATGAAGCCACCCAAAGCAACATTCCAGATTATTTTTATGACACCAGTGATGTATGGGTTTGTAGATATAGATTTATGAAATAAGGGTATATTGTGCTGATATGAAATTAGTCTGTTTTCTTTTCTGTAACAGAAGTCTGTAACCCCAACCCAAGTGTACAAACTCTATTAACTTAAGCACAGTTTTGGCCAATTTAAAAACTGACCTTCACCTCTTCTAAAACGACAGGCTCTTATTTAGTCTGCATAATCAGTTTTAGTAAGAGAAAGGTGTTTTTTTCTATTTTAACACATCATTGAAATAGCCAGGACAGTAGGAAGGAAATTATGGAAAAAGAATGAATCATGTATTATGTCCTAATAATTAATTTATTCTCTACGACTTTAGTACGTACTTAAGTCTGTTGAAATTTACTGTGTCCACTACTCTACCTGTAAGTCACTAGAAAAGAGGTTTTCTCTGAGGTGTATTACAGCAGTACAGTATTACTACAATACTGTTTCAGTGCAGTATTATCAAGCAGTGTCACTTACAACTCTTCTCTTTGCTTTATAAATTATTTAAAGCTCTTATGTGAGGAGTGTTTTTAATGACTTTGGAGATCATTGGGGCCTCATACAGTTAACCGTCTGATTGGTCTAGACAGCCCAGTGACCCCTATGAGCCATTCTCCCCACACCACCACTGTGCTGTCCTATCTGTACTTATCATCTTTCAAGGTGTAAGGTTTACTGGCATTGACATTCCCTCCCCGGGCCTCCTGCTATGATAGGTGGGGCGCTTCCTGTCCTGTCCTGTCCTGTTGAAGACTTTCTGGAAAGCTCTTCTCTGTGAGATTGTGTATTTGAGTGTGTATTTGTGTGAAAAAGCCTGATGTGCAAGAGAGGAAAACATCATGTGCAGGTTTGATAAGTACAACTGCAGGAGCAGGCCAGCACTTGTAATTGAATGTACATTTGTAGCAAAGAGCAGAGTATGAAACAAGCACTTTGTGGCAAGAGAATTTAATGCATCTATAACACATACACAGACAAGACTTGAATTTATCCAAGTTCAGTGAGTCCAAAGATGGAGAGGAGAAATGCAAATTCAATTGGATTAACTTTAAAAGGAGCCAAAATGGATTTGTTGCTGAGTGTTTGTTTGGTATTGGAAGCATCTTATGGCTTCTCTAATCTTCTGTGCTGAATAGACTGAGCTCAGTCTGGCCCAGTTTAAAAAGGTTTTCATTTTGGACGCATCAAATCAACACTGTCTCCAAGAGACTCTCCTATGCGTGCTTTTGTTGTATGCTCTAGACTCCAGTTATCATTAACTCAGCATGCACAGTGATCTGGCTCATAGCTAGCATCAGGGCCGCCCCCAGGCTTGTGGTGAGAGCAAAGTTATTGCAGAGTGGCCAGCATCAGGTGCAAGAGTAACCCATCACATGAGATGGAGGAGGCACATTACGTATGCTGGTTCAGTAGGAAGCTTCAGCCTTCAGCATGTTTTAACTACAAACAAGAGAACTGGAGGGCCAGTTTTTATCATATGATGCCCATGTGAATGTGGGAATAAAGGCCACTTTTTGTAGTTAAATTAAGATTGAGGTATGGCTGACGGAAATGCAATCCTTGCACTGTCTTCTTTTTTAATTAGAATAAAAATCTGCTGCTGCCTCTTTCTGTTTTTTATCACTTGTAGTAAGTGAAATGCCACAACACTGGTTGCACCAGTTTGTTACACAACACCTGGCAGCCTGCTGTCTTAAGTCTATCAGGGCTGTAAAAGCCTTTTTCATTTGCAGCAGATTCTCATACCAAACATCAGATGTCATGCGTTTGTGATTACAGACACTTTTTTTTTTAATGTAGCCTACTCATCAACAGAAACTGTGTTCAAAGTTACATTGAAAAGCTTTCACCTACACTTGTGACATTATTTCAGAGTGCTGCTGAAGTCCTAAATTACCTCATGGTTATTCCTTGATTTGAACGGACTAGAAAAGCCTTGTCTGTCAATGAGTAAGGTTATTAAGAAAGAGTTTAATTATTTTACTTATCTTCTTGTCTTGATAAAACTATCCTCAAGGAAGTGCTATAAAACCACCCAGTTCAACCTTTAGACCTTTCGGTGACAGACTGTCAGTGTGTGTAAAGAAGAGATAATCACACAGCCATCCCTTCTACCCTGCTGCAATCCTATTATACAGCCTACTGTCACCTTTGACCCCACGCTCACTGTTATGTGCTCAGGCTAAACTTAAAACAGTCTATTTTTATGTCACACAATGATAGTTCTGCTTGATAAAAAGTAATGGTGAGTGTTTCTCAGACATTTTAGATTGTTTTTAGGTAAGAAATCAATAAATATTGAAGAAGCTTTGAGTGAAATTTCTCATGTAGCAAATGGTGTTTTTGCTCTCTGGTTAATGGCCTTACAGGGGGAGGTTTTTCTTGCATTTCAGTGACTACTTGTCAAGATAAAAACTCTACTTTAGTCTTATGAAAACTCAGTTATTAGGTAGATTTTCCCTCAAAGCTGTGCTTGTACGACCTGTCCTGTGCTGCTGTCCTCGCACCTTCATATAGAGTAAAACATACTGACATCTGAGTCCATTTTGATCAGCTTTAATTCTCTGTGTCTACAGTTTTTTTTTTCTCCCTCACTTTTCCTCTGTTTCACTTCCTGGCTGCGACACCCCCTCTCTTCCTCCCTCCTGCTGCACACTTTTTGTAATCACTGGGCAACAATGTCAGTAATGAGGATGAAAATGCATTATGACAGGCAAAATAGTTTTGTGTGTCACAGGTGTTTAAGAGACAGGACATGAAGGATTAAGAGGGGAGGGGTATAGGCTGAATTATGGCTGTCTTTTCTAAGAATAGGAGGAGGCCTAGTGGCCTATAACACAATCCCTCTTTTGTCTGGGAGACCTCTTGAGTAAACCTGAGACAAATCTAATTTCTTAGGTCTCCCTGCTCATGGCGGCTGCCTTGTGCAATTGATCTGACTCACCACTTAAAGCTTGTCTGCTTTTAGCTCTTTGGCATCTTTATTTTTATCTCTTTCCCGTTCTTAAGCAAGTTGTTTTGCTTGTCCCTCCAGATCCACATCAGTAGATGAATGATTGATGAACATGGAGTGGGACAATGCTGTCCCTTGCATTGCAGGCATTACATAACAGCACCCTGCAGGGCTTGCAGGCCATGAATGTGCCTATGTAGTAGTGTATGCATGTGTGTAAAAGTGTTGTGTGTGTGTGTGTATACCCATCTTAAAGGCTTGTGACCTATTGTAACAATATTTTTCTTTATTTAACTAAACTTTTATTTTCACTAACATACAATCCCACAATTCTTTCAAGTTTCAGCTGTCTATGGTGTGTAGATTAGCAGATTTAACAATATAAAAATTCAAGCTTGCCTTAAGACTTTTAAAATGACTTATAATTTCTTATGCCCATTTCCTACTTCCAGTTTTACCAACTCCTCACCTGACTTCATCCCATTCTTTATATTTTGTTAAGAAGTTAATGAATTGTAACTATCAGCAAAGGTCCCTGTTAGGAAGAGTCAAGTCTTCTCTTAGATGTTCAAATACTTTAAGGCTTTTGTTATAAATTTGTCAGTCTATGTTCTCAAGATCTGAATTATCTGTATATGAGTTGAAGGGATTTAATCTTCAGTATTGTTCCTACAAGGTCAATGGAAATAGGCAGTTTAAAAAAGAAAAAGAAGGGCATAATGTCACAAGTTGTTGATTTTTTTTTATTTTGTTGCTTTATGTAATTGACCAGCACACCTTGCCCTCACACATACTTGGCCTCAGTTTTATTTTGTGTTTGTGAAAAGCTCCTTTAGCAGCACTGCTGTGTGTGAATCTGTCGTTGAGATCTATTTAAAGGCTTTCTGAGTCTTATTTTTCATGACTGACTTTAAAGGTATGATGCCAAACACACTTAACATTCACTTTAACATTCACGTTTCAATTTGGATTGTTATGAATGAATTGCATGGAGTGTCCATTTGCCAGCGACATTGATTCTAGGCCTGGTTGCCTATCTGTGGGACAGAGTGCTGTATTGCCTTTGCTGTAGGTGTGGCCAGTATGGGGCTGGTACTGGCCATGGCGGTGCAGCTGGTGCCAGGATTCACCCACACACACACACACACACACACACACACACACACACACACGGAGATTCACAGCCTGAGACTTCCTGTAGTTGGACCATGAACACAGCCTGTTTGCTCTGCTGCTCCCACTTAAACCTCAGTAACTCAACTAATTCTCCCCTCCTAACAAAAGACTGGCCTGGCTTCCCTTTTACACTAACCTCCTTTTTGAATATAAAAAAAAGCTCTCTAGCACTCTGCCTGCCTGCTCCTTCCTCCCTGAGGGCCAGGGATTGAGGCGAGTGTGATGTAAAGATCTTTGTTTTAGCTTTACATTCAGGGCAGTAGACAAAAGGTAGAAGTTCACCTGCCTAGAGCAAGAGCAAAAGAGTAGTTTTACAAATGAGACACATTTTCAGTGTTTTAAGGTTTTGCCAGCTTTATACAGGTAATGCCTTCTCTCTGGATAATCCATGTTAAACAGCTTAGAGGAAGAGCAGGGAAATCTGCACACTCCAAGTGTGAGATAGAGCGCTCTGACTCTATTAAGCATTTTGTTAGAAAAAAGCCAAAATGATCCCTCAATCCAATTTCATCCTGATTATTTAATTCTATAACAATATATAGAGTATATAGATTATAATACTTTTTATTAATTATTACGTGAATTGCATGCCAGGTTTTTTGTACCCCAGTTTGTGATTTTTTTTTTGTTAATTTATCCACAGTTTATGTGCAGATTCATATCAATTGGGGACAATGTACATATACTTACAGAGGAATATACTTACTTGTCATACAATATCAATTACCAACCCAAAATATCTTTTCTTATTTAAAAAAAAAGTTAAAAAAAGATTCAACTGCTGTTTTATTAACCAGTCACTAGGTCTTAAGATAATTTCTTATTTTTGTCAGTTTCATCTTAGAATGATGGCGCACATGGACAAGTTGCAGTCAGTGAAGCTAAGACCACATGCACTCTATCCACACTTAATACCTTGTTTGATTTCAAGTGTCACAGTCTTTAACTGACACCACAACGCAATCAATTAAAAAAATCCTGCTTGCAAATTTTTAGTTAAATGAATAAACATTTGATGTTGAAACCTAAATGGAATAAATAAACAGGAGAAGTTGTTAGTTAAAATGATGGATAAAAAACTAAATTGTTAGTCAAAAGAATAAGTTAAAGAATAAACAGTTTAAGTAGTTAATAAACTGGGATGAATGTCCCAATTTAAAAAAGAGAAAGAACCAGAATCAGTTGCAGTTGTGCTGGTATGTGAATGCAACTTCATGTTAATTTAAGGAAATAAGAGCAATGTACTAAAATATTTCAACACAGCCTTTTGTCATTACTGCTGGCCCTGTCGCTTCAGCAAGGTGTTAAAAAGTTTAGAGGGTCAGTTTTTCCTTTAGTGCGTCATTTAACATTTAATCCTGTCGGTTGCACAGACAGTTATATAGCGTTGTGCATCATTTCTGTTTGTCACCAGCCCCGCCCTTATCATCTAAGCCCCTCCAGTCTGACTGGCACCCAGAGTGAGACATCAGGTGACTGGTGCAGCTGTGCCTGGCAGGGGGATCTGTGTCAGTTTGTATCTAACCCCACAGTGGTGGAGAGGAAGCTGACCTGGTTGGACTGAGCCTGCTTAGCCTGTAGCAGGCTCTGTCCAGCTGTATCCCGGGAGAAAAGGCCTCCCATCAACGCAAAGCCTGCTTTTTCATCCAAGGTCATGATTGGGATCTACAGTGGCATTTCATTTAATTGGATTTTCATTATCAGGAAGCAACCATACTGAGAGTGGAGTGGTTTTGACTTAACTGGTGCTGTCAGGTTACCTCTTAACCGATGTAGTTTTAATTTTATGGTTGCACATTCTAGCTTCTCTCTTAGTGTGAGTGGGTTGGGTGTTAATCATAAGATGCTATCTAAATAATGGTGCTGCCGCTGGTTAATCATTTCTAGCTCTTATCTAACAACGTCTCTTGATAATCTAGTCAATCAATAGTCTTGATATCACAATTTATTCATGGGCACTGAAATGGTAACCCATAGTGTTTTTGTCATCCAACAAATGTGCATGTTGTTAAAACTTTGTGTGATTTGTGTTTTTCAGAAGCTGGCAGCAGAATGTCAGAGTGCAGGCTTCAGTGGCACATTGATCCCCTACAAGTGTGACCTGTCCAACGAGGAGGAGATCCTGTCCATGTTTTCAGCCATCAAAACACTGCACAAGGGCGTGGACGTATGCATCAACAATGCTGGACTGGCCCACAATGAGCCCTTGCTTAGCGGAAAGACAGAAGGCTGGAGAAATATGATAGATGTGGGTGGATCACAAACACACAAGTATAAATGCTTAGGCTAAAGCAAGCTGGAGAGAAATGTGGTATTCATTTAGAAAGGGGAGGACTAGTGTTATCTTTTTAAATGTTATGTTTGATTTTATGGTTGCTCTAATCAGACAGAAGAGCAGGAGCTGAAATGGTTATACGCTATGTGTTTGTAGAACCCCCGAAAGAATATGAGAGAAAGCAGAAATGAGTGGCTACATGGATACATGGGTCTGCACAAACATACACACTGATCCCCTCCCCTAACAGAGGCTGCTCCATTGGCTCTGAGGAGAAGCCCTGGCACAGCAGAGGCCCACTAATGAAAGCCAGCACTATTTCTCTTGTAGGGACATTCTGATTCATTGAGCTCTTGACCACTGAAGACCCCTTGCTCCAAAGCCTCTGTCCACAAACTCCTGCATTCATAGCATCGGCCCATCTGTTGTCATGGCAGCCCACGTGAATGTGTACAGCAGTGTATTTTTAGCCAGTGTTTAATCTGTAAGCAGACCTTGTTTGGTCACTTCCCCTCAACTTGCCACCATGTTGGCTTTAACCTGCCATCTATTAGTGTCACTGCAGGAGCAGCTTAGAGGCTACAAGCTGGACAGGAACAGCAGGTTCAGACACAGCAGTCAGCTGAACTGATACAGTCTCATCACGTGATTTTGCAATAAACCACAATTAGTTTTTGCAAATCCTAACATTTTTCCTTCCTTCCCTTTTTTTGTCAGCATTAATTTGCGGTCTATTCTTACTTGAAATCACTTGATATAAAGATTAATAGAAACGTCCATCAGCTGATACACATGTAGGTAATATATACAGTACAGGTTTGCGTTCATGTCTCTATCTTCCTTGCAGGTGAATGTCTTAGCCTTGTCTATCTGCACCCGTGAGGCTTACAAATCAATGAAGGAGAGGAATGTGGACGACGGCCACATCATCAATATTAACAGGTAAGCTATAAAGACGGCCTTCCTTTTTTTAGAACAAAAGTATACATTCAATAGAAAATACCACAGCCTGTTTGTTCAGGATAATATCAGTACAGCAAACATTAAGTCCAGTCAGTTATGGTTACTCCTGTTCCCTGCTGGTCCTAGAACAATGTGAAATACTGATTGAATTTATGGTTTATCTTAGTTTTGACGAGTGGCTCTGCAATGGATAAAATAATATTGGATTTATTATAATCCTGATTTTGATTTATTTTTAAATCTAAATATATTCATACTGTTTTTTTGCAAAGTGCCCTGTAAAGCACATTGAGACACTCTCTATAAAATAGGATAGAACTTTATTTATCCTGAGGCCAATTGGTGATACTAGACCAAAATTTAATTGTGAGAAATCTTTCTGTATAAGTGAAGAAGCAGACAGATTTAGAATAACTTGACAGGTTAATTAGAGAACTTTTTAGGGAGCATTCATTACCTTCACTTTGGTTTTTGATTTAAGGTTGAGCTACAAAATGTGATCGCTAGTTCACACATCTATCTCCTCTTCTGCTTATTACAGTATGGGTGGGCACCGAATGGTGCCAAGTGCTGATGAGCATTTTTACTGTGCCACTAAATACGCTGTAACAGCTTTGACTGAGGGGATACGGCAGG
Source organism: Acanthurus lineatus (assembly GCA_029814665.1). NCBI lineage: Eukaryota > Metazoa > Chordata > Actinopteri > Acanthuriformes > Acanthuridae > Acanthurus > Acanthurus lineatus. Next base: position 3,364,460 of record JAPZDV010000006.1, on the reverse strand, counting down.
AGCTTCGAGAAGCAAACACCCACATACGAGCCACAGTAAGTTAGTGTTCTCCATCACAGTTTGCAGGTTCTTCAGCCTGCACTGTTGCTCACCTAATAGCTTTTACAAGTGATTCTGCAGGTCCTTTCTTTGAATGGCTGCATTAAATTGATGAACGTTTTGTCTGTGCATGTATTAAAGTGTAACAGTGTGTAAGCACTACACTAATGCCTTTGCCTCTCCTGCAGTGTATATCTCCTGGAATAGTGGAGACTGAGTTTGCCTTCAGGCATCACAACAGCGATCCAGAGAAAGCAGCTGCAGTGTATGAGAGTATTAAAGTAAGACTGTGCATTTGACTGATAGTCGACTGATGTATTTTACAGAGTCAAAAAGAACCTGAGTGCTGTTCCATCAATAATACTAATTTTCTCCACCTTTTAGTGCTTGAAAGCAGACGACATAGCGAGTGCAGTCACATTTGTCCTCAGTGCCCCTCCTCATGTCCAGGTATCTCTGTCTCTCTTTCTCTCTGTCTGTTATACAATCAATTGTATCAGTATCAAATGTCAGTATTTTTTTGTTTCGTCAGATTGGAGATGTGCAGATGAGGCCAGTAGAGCAGGTGTCATAGCGGTGAAACAGGAAGCTGCAGGAGGAGCAGACAGACGGCAGCCATGGTGACTCCTTAGCGACCTCTGCTGGGCATCGGGGGAGGGGGGGTTAAACAAATCAATTACAGCTGTGTTGGATCTGCAGGGACGTGGTCGGAGGGAGCTGGAGCCTTGAGGAGGCTGTGCGAGGAAATGAAGGGCGCGGACTTTGTAAACCACTACAAAAATACTACTGAATGCAGCAACCTGGTATTTGTGAATCGTTGAGCTCAGCCCTCAACTGACATGACTCCAAACTACAGTAAGAACAAGTAACAAAGGAGAGAGTTGCTGCTGTGTTATGTGGTCATCTGCACGACCATCACTTCAGAGGGAAGAGTATGCCATTGATTGCACAAGTTTTTTTTGTTTTGTTTTTGTAGGTTATATGACATATCTTTTTGAAATTAAATGGAAAGAGTAATTGCTGTTTATAAGAATGACTTTTTTGTTAAATTTTTTATAAATATTTTAACTTTTTTTGATCATAGTTAGATGTGATCTCATACTCACTAACCATAGACAATACTATGTCTTACTCACTGTAACTTACCATCAACAGTCTGTCCATCCTGCTCCCTTTACTCACCAACTGTTTTCACAAGCACATTCAGTTACCTGAGCTTGGATCTGTCCAGTTCCCAGCAACATAAAAGCAATCAGGAAACATGTGAAAGAGAGATTGCCTTGTCTGTTAAGCACAAGTTTCTACAATCCACCTTTTTGCCTGTGTTATTTCAGTTGTTCTGCACTTTGGATTCATTTATGAGGAGTTATCAGAAGGAAACACTGGCAACTTATGAAGGGGAAAAAAACTTACTCCATGCACATGTATACCCTAGAAATGTGTACCTTTCAGTGGAAATTTCTCTTTAAATTAATAAATAAAAAACAGTTGCCCAATGGTAAGTTGTGCTTTGTCTTTTTTTCTCCAGATAGACTTTTACAGTCAATTTGTCATTACTGATGTAAGAAACGAGCTGTGGACTTTGATCAAATTTTATGACACCTTATATGACCTGATCAAGGGTTGAATGACCCGTGTACTCCTCTGTTAACCACCAGCATACAACATTTTTATCAGCCTTGCCCTGTTTGACCCTGCCCCTTCATTTGACCTAATAAATGAGTCAGCAACAATCAATCCACAGTAATTTATTTTGTCAGGGTACATAGTTCAATTCAAACATTCAGCTGCACTAACTATGAAGTTAAAAAATCTTATTTTGGAATTTTATTTGCTCAAATGTACATTTTGTGCTCAATAAGTACAGTTGTGGATCTCAGATTTTTCCACACCTAAAAGTGCATGAACAGACATGGCCAAAAGATGGCAGCCTTGGCAAGGTAAAAAGCTGTAACTGAAAGCAGAGCTCTGTCACAACAGGGGAGGTATTGGCCAGTTATTGCATGTGTACACATCAATAACAGATTTTAAACACTGTCTTTTCACAACCTTTTCACATTAAAATTTAGTAAAACTGTTTGCAATCTTGCAAATGAAATTCATAGGCTCACAAAAAAGGCCAATTCAATATATCTGCTTGGCAGATTTGCAGCAACACATTTTCACAATCATTCAAGTAATTTTGTAGCATACTTCAGTTTGACTTTCTTGTTTGAAAGTCAGTGGTTTGTTTATGATTTAAAGGTGGTGGCAGTCAATCATTTGTGATTACTTTTAGTTGACTTAAAGTCTGCCACTCCATGTGGCTCAGTTGCCACTATAATTGTGCAAATCACTGAGAGACCCCTCATTAGAAAGGCTTGTTTCAATGGGAGGTTTTTCAGTGGGAGCTTTTTCAGGTAGATAGATGCTGGAGTTGACAAAGGCTATGACTGGAGTTTTGTGTATTCCTCCCCTCTCGTAATAGGGCATCTTTTTTAATTCATCCAGCGCATATGGTCTGATGGACAGCTTCAGTCTCTGTAGATGAAATTGCCAACAGTATTAACAAACACGACAAGGAAACATTCACATTGGTATTAATTGTCTTTGATGGGGAGGGAGAAAGCAAATGGTAAACATAAGTCACCTGCATGAGTGAACCAGGAAGCACCCACAATGTGTGAATAGCAGCCAGAGGAATCCAGATAATGGAGGCCATGGCAATGACCCAGCCGACCCCCTGGGCCCAGGGAGGGAAGACATAGTTACCATAGCGGGCTGGGCTGAAATTGATGATGGAGAAAACCAGGATGACCTGCAAGAAACATTTAGAGCTTGGTTGTGACATTTTAGGCTTTGCTTTAGGGAAAAAAACTTAAATCTGAGTTATGTTGATTAAAAAAAAATGCCTGTTGACTTACAGTGATCAGCGCAGGATTAATTATCAGCCAGCACACCTTAAAAAAGATATTTGCACCTTTTCCAGTCATCTCTTTCAGGTTATCTGAAAGCCGAGGCACTCCTGCACATGGAGAGCCACTTCAGTAAACAGCCATTCATACACTTTTTGACTTTTACAGCATGAGCAAGGAGAATGAAAGACAGATATAGTCAGATGGATATATATAGCCTTATTTGTTGTGTCAAGGTATGTTTACTTTCAGAGAAAGAGGCATCATTATTAAAAAAAAAAAAAAAACACTAATTAAAGAAACACAACTTAATGTGTTTTTTCTCACCATAACACCAACAGATGGCCAAAATCTCAAAGAATGCAAGGAACATGATGGACACTATAGCAGTGTAATGGTCCATCAGCTGGAAAACATAGATTCCCACCTAAACAGAGAGACACTCATTGGAAAAATGTGGGGATAATGTGATCAAATATCAGTTTTGTTCAGTAAATTACAAGTTTTACCTGCATGACACAAGGAATACCCAGGAGGAAAGCTGCAATGCAAACAACAAGGACAAACACTTCCTTTCGCCTGAAGTATTTCAGCAGCTTTTGATAATATCCATCCAAGAGACTGGTCACCATTACTTCAACCATTGCAAACTTCCAAAGAAGAACAAAGAAAAAAGTTGTGCCATAGTTCTGTAGGGTTGGTGCAGAGAATTGGACTTTTTCAGCGAATTATCTCTGAAGTCTGAAAATTTTTCCTATTAACTACCTCACTGTCCAGACCAAGGCAGAGCAGCATGAAGAAGAACAACACAGCCCAGAGCTGAGCCACTTTCATGTTGGCAAAGGCTTGTGGGTAAACAACGAAAACCAATCCTGGACCTAGACACACACACACACACACACGCACACACAAATATGTAGTATTGCTGATTTTTAAAAAAAGTTCATAATTAATTGCTGTGACAGTAAGAGCAATATCTGGAAAATTTATCAACACCTCTGATGTATCACCACTCAACCTGTCACTTTACAAGAGAAACATTTGCATTCCACGTGCCCTTTTTCAACTGAATTTCTCCTTTATTTAATCAGAGTAATAACCAAGTATCTTTTGGAAAAAGACAACACTTTCTAAGATGAAATAATTTATAAATCATCCTATTTTGATTACTTACCATCCACAGCAAGCTTATCAATTTCAATGTTTGTCAGATAAGACATGTAGCCGAAGGCAGAGAAAATAACAAAACCTGCCAGGATACTGGTGAGGGAGTTGATGATGGATATAGCCAGAGTGTCCCTGTGGGGAAAGAAGATGATTTCTGTGTCACTTTCTTTCTGCCCAGAGAGAATTATTGTCATTGTTGTGTGAAGATGATTTTGTTTTATTACTTTAGAATATTGTTGTTGAAGTTGTTGTAACTGGACATGGCCATGAGGGAGCCGAAACCAATCCCAATGGAGTTGAAGATCTGAGCTGCAGCGTTCACCCACACCTGCAATACAAATTGATGCTTATCTAAAACCACCAAACTCTGCAATGCCAATCATCAATACTCAAGCCAATATAAATGCTTGTATAAATCTTTCCTCTCAGTCTGCCGCAGCACCAGCTCTCCTGTTTCAGACAGAACCAACACTTAATTCCAGTTCAATTCCTTCTCTTTTTCATCTTACTTACGTCCTCTGAGAGCAGCTGGTTCCATTCTGGCACAATAAAGTACTTTATTCCATCTAATGCTCCAGGAAGCTGCACATTATTGATCAGCAGGGCGATCAGGACAACGTACGGGAACAGAGCCGTGAAGTACACCACCTGCAAGCAAAGGGTTGCCATTCACTGACTGTCTCTTTCTCTCTCTGTCTCAAGTTCTTTCTCTCTTTTCACTCACCTTGCCTGTTGATTTCACACCCTTAAAGATGCAAAAGTAAATGATGATCCAAGACAGAATGAGAATAAGGAAAAGCTGCCAACGCAATTTTCCTGTTTCCTCCACACCAGAAGTCAGCTGCAGCACGTTGAAGCTTCACAGAAGCCAAAGAAAAAGAGAAAAAGTAGCAGGTAACTTGTGCTCCAAGACAATTACATTCCACATAAACCCTGTTATTATGCCTGAAAACTGAGCAAACTATTAACAAACCAGTGGTTTCAAAATTATTTCCTGCTGTGATAAATAGGGAAATGTAATCAGGAGGAAAATGGGCAGGAAATCATTCACCGAGTTCGATTTTGGGTAGCTGGTAATTGTATGTGATCATTTTACCACTGTTGATCATAGATTATTTTTATCAAACGGATACCTTTATTTACTGTATGCATTTATCTACTATAACAATTCAATAATACTGTTAATGATTGCATTCTCAGATGTTATTGTAATAGTTATTGTGACCTCTGATGGAAAATTCAAATGTCAGAGATGCAACGAAGCTTTGAAGAAGAATGTTCTTTTTAGAGATGAAAGTTAAATTGGAACAAAAATCAAAATCTCTTAATATCTTTATATGAAACACTGTACATATATTCATAGTTCCAAGAAGATGAATTCTAATGATTTCTATGATGCCTGACTTTCCACCTTTGTGAAAAGGTGAAAATTTGTGAATTAAAACAGAAATCTTAATTTAATTTTTTTTTTTCTTATCTAGTCGACATGTACAGTTCACAGTTGACTGGGCCAAACTTTTGTCATAAATGATGTGGTCTCCTAAGGATGAATCCCATGGCTATGATCAGCTGACTTTCACAACCATGAGGTCTTTGTGGCTTCTGGTGAAATATTTTGACAACAGTGCAATGGATTATGATGCATTTTGGTGCAGGATTTCTTGGTCTTTGATCCATGACTCTCTGTGTAGTTCCATCACTTGATCTGAGTTATAATTTGTCTAATAAATAAAAAAATGATCAACATCACTTATACATATTGCGTGGATAAACTGATGTCCAACCTGTACAGATATGACAACCTGTGGCATACATTATAGTTCATGCCTACATATTTTAAATAAAAAGGTCTGGATATCTCACATGTCTGTAGCTCATTTTTTGCCTCAACAACCAAGACCTTCCTCCAACAGCAACTCCCAGCTATTTCTTTTAATTTACTTTGAATACAACTCTTGAAGATCAAAAACTAAAAATAGACATCAAGTTTTAACTAAGTTTTCAGAGTTTTTCTTGACAAAGAGAATTAGCCTAACAGAGGAATTGTCTGTTTCCCAAGAAGACACTTAATTTGGGTAGTTGTCACAAAAGAAATCAGTATCCACATTCACATTCAAGTGCGAACTCACATTCCACTCTCACATGTGTCCAACTACTGCAGTTAAACAAGTTAATAAGTAAACCAAGTAAACCTGAAAAAATGAAGTTTCACTTCACTGTGTAAACAGTAAGAGATCCACAATGAAAGTTCTTGCTGAAAATAGCAGCATAGCATCAATGCTGGCTGAAAAGTTAATCCTGGTCATTTTAGTTTCTCCACATTAAAACAAAGAACAAACATCTTTTTTTGGCCTATGAACTTCAGGGTTAGAGCTAGACATTTTTATAGAAATATACATTAGACTTGTTGATGAAATTAAAACTTACTCAACATTTTCTATACTTCCCTCATATACACTAAATACCTGTTTGCCAAATGCTAATCAATAACCTCAAATTCACTTAATATCCCTCACATGACTCTGATAACATGTGAATAGCCTCAATACAATTTTATGATTCATATAGATGATGTATAGAATGTATATAAATATTTTTACAACTGATACAGTTGCAATACAAAAAGTTGCAATGGAGTTAAGAGTTGTGTGAGCAGTAAAGCTCTTTTCAAAATGCAGATTTTATTTATTAATTTATTCATTTTTGGTACCTTGCTATAATCCAATAATTTTCTAGCCTGGTCTTACAGCTCAGTTTCTCCCACACTGTAAAACATACCTGAAGAACTCCTGACTAGCTGTGGAGGAGTTGCTGCTGTTGGTGGCATAAGTGGTACAGTTTTCTGTGTTCCAGGTGTTGTTGCAGTTCTGCCAAGGTAGTGGTGACTGGAAGGAGTTGAATAAATAATAAAGGGCCCAGGTGATGACGACATTGTAGTAGGTGCACATAATAAAGGAGATGGCCACTGATGCCATTCCCACTCCTAAGGAAAGACCAGAATTTTTTATTTTTTATTTTTTTTGTTGTCAGGAATTTTTTTTTTCTTTCAGTTTGGACACCTTTCAGTGACATGCAGTTCATGCGTGACATGGTGTACCTTTTAACAGTGGGCAGACAATAGCCAGGGCATGGACAGGCCCCCTCCTCGTGTACTGACCCACAGTCAGCTCCATGTAAAGGAGTGGGATCCCCAACACCACAAGCATGAGCAGGTATGGTATCAGAAAAGCACCTGGCAGGAAAACATGGCAAATCAGCTGTCACACCCAAAACATTTTGCTGGCAATGGAGATTTAATCAACTGGTTTTATGGCATCCTCTAATCTTTAACTTTTTTAAAAGTCATTCTGCACTTGCATTTGGCTCCTTGTTGTGTTGCTTTTGTAATAGCTGGATGAGGTTTCCCGCCATAAAACTTTACATCATTTTTTATTGTGAAGCAATATTCCATCTAACTGTGGATGAAGAATTTCAGAACAGTATCATCTTGTTACAAACCCTGCATTCTTACATAAAGTGCATGCTGGGGTTTCAGAGCAACTTAAGCATTTTTAACACAGTCAGCATCACTAAATAACACAGTTTTGAACTATAACTGACTGACAGCACAGTTTGTTAACCTTTGGACCCATTTTGGAGACCTGTATGTATATTTACAGAGTTGTCTAGTTTCACATTGAGATGAAATGTAAGCTTTGTTGCTCACCTCTTCCACTCCTGTAGCAAAGATAGGGGAACCTCCAAACATTTCCCAGACCCACGGCACAGCCGATGCCGGCCAGGGTGAACTCTATCTGCCTGCTCCACGTTGGTCTTTTGAGCTGTGTCTCCATGTCTGCTCCCGGTTTCAGCACTGTATAAGCCCAAACTCCATTGAAAGGATGGCTGAAGTGTGAGTGACTGCTGCTGATATAACCCTCCTTTTATTATCCTTAATGATTAGCTTAGCAGAAAAGTTCCAGCATGCAGCAACTCTGAGGGTCACATAAATAGACACGGTCGCCTTTGTAAATGGTGAAATGTGTCATAACACTCAGATATGTGGTTTTGAATGATTTTTGAGATCAACAAAGTTTATAGGTTTGAAGAATTTTTGTTTTGACAGTCTGATTGTTGAGCATAATTCTTTTATGTCACTTGTCATTAGCTTATCATGTTTTTTAAAGACACATGAAACACAGATAACAATATTTACCCTGTTGAAGGACAAAAATCAATTTTGCATTCAATGTGTTTTTTAAGTACTTTTGAGGAAGCTGATAGGGTTTGTATAATATATTGTAGCATTTCATGGAATCAGCAAGCTCTGCCTTACAAAAACCAGAATCCTAACACTGATAAGAAAGATTAAGTTACTCAGCAATAACAAAAAGATAATAAATAAATAATATTTGGGCCTTTTTTATCTTGTGACACATGTACAGTGTGCACCATTTGAAATGAGTGTGCAGACAAACTGCACTGAGCACTGCACTTCAGAGTGACACGTGCTGTAAGACACAATTCAGGTGGGGTCATCTTGATCAAACAAGCCATATTCTTACAGTGATAACCTCTTTAACAAGCAGAGATTTGGTGGCCCTTTAAATATGTTACATTGAAGAGCAATGATAAGCGAAACCACAGAGGGCTTTCGTCAGCCTTATTTGTTTGCATTGTCTTTGCAACTCATTTTCCAGTTGGACATTTATGGATTTTTTGCTATCGTCCCACATAACTCATGGGAGATCAACATCATTATTATATTGACATTACAGAGAAATCATTTACAGTATTTAGATAATGTGAAAGTCAATAATATTAGGTGAATGCTCTCAAATAGCAACCTCACGAGATTAGCTCACAACATAATTTGCAAGGCGATTTTTTTAGGTTATCCTTTAGAAAGGATTCATCTGATTGGACAGATATTCTGCTGAGAACCATATCAACTTACATGGCATATAACCACTGGGATTAATGGAGTAAGATGAGCAGTGAAGTTTCACTTAGTCATATAATGCAGCTGGGGAACACTGACATGGCATGGCCCCAGAGAGCTGGATTAAAGAGGAAACCCAAGGCTGCAGTGGTGAGCAGGGAGGCAGTGGGGGTTACTGTGTGAGGAGGGAGACATCAGATAGGACGACGTGTTATGATGAGAATATGACGAGTTTAAATCTTTTTTTTTAAAACTGAGCAGACTTCAGAATCTCAAACAGGTGTCTGCTGCAGCAGTAGTAGAAATAAGCTGGTCTTCTGCATTTCTCAAATGATAAGACTATATTTTTTATCAAATAAGAAGTGATGGTCTTAATATAGCTGTTTGGATGCTGAACATTAAAATACCACAAGAAAAAAATAACCTCATTAGGAAAAAAAATTAAAGATTCACTAATGATCAGAAGCTGAAAACGCATTATATATTACAGTGCAGTGACACTACCTTGTGTCTGTGGGCCCATCAGACTACCTGGGAGAGTTAATCCTAGTCAGCACACACCTTTAGCAGCTGTCAACTGCTATTCACCAGTAAGGGATTACTTATTGTAAAAGAGAGGTTTTGATTTTATGTGCTTGGATTTTATATATTAGCCTTTGCCTACTTTTTTGCCTTGTAAGCAGATGAGCTTAATTGTCCTCGAAGACCCTGTAGAGTGGAGCAGAATTTAATGCTATTTCATCCCAGAAATGTTTCAAATGTTTGTTTTTATGGAAAAGTCTATTGTGTAGTGACAACTTTGCTTATGCCCAAAATGTTGTACATTTACATGCTGGTTGTGGAGGACCAGTGTGGATTTGTTGTCCAGGACTGATCCCAATATGTTCCTGCCCTGAAGCATGTCTTGTCCTTTTGCAGTACAGCAACACTCGCACATCCATCTGTCCACCATATGGAAAACATGACAACATCACAAGGGCTCAGATATGATAAATGAAAAAAACAATATGCACCAACAAGGTTTGTCTTCAACTCAGTGAAGCTTGGGAACAATAAGTTATAATAGTATGAAAAGGCAGTGATTGGTTTTATCATTGTTAAAGGGTTTTAATGAATTATGAAACACAGAAAAAGAACTATCACGTGACACCTCATGGATTTGTCTGAGTGAGCATTGTTTGGGTTATGTTAGGGGAAAATATTTACCACATTGATAAAAGCTATAAATGTGCAATCATTAAGTATAATCTGACTGATTAAGGCTAGTCCAGTACTTTGCCTCTGCCAAGGTCAGAAGTCTATATGTGCAATTAAGTTTACCAGTACGCACACAGGGACAACCGCTTAGGGGCAAATAGTGTCATTCTCCTAGGTTAACCGTGGAAACTACTGATACAAGCCTTCTAATGATTCCGTTTTAAGCTCTCACTGATTACAAGTGTTGATGAATGGCTACCTCTGCAGGAGAGCCGATGTGCCACACCCTCTTTGCATTACTACAGGCCACTCAATGAAGGTCGGAGTTTGTGATTTTGCAGCTGTATCTCTCTAAATTCACCAAAAAACAAACAGTATCAATTGTTTTGAATGTCAGAGCTTTTACTGAAGGAAATAGAAGGGGAAAATGTACGGCTTTTACTGTATTGTATTTGTTTCGGTCGGGAAAATAAAATCTACCTAATCTGCGTGCTCCCTTGGAGAACTGGAACTGGTAAAAGAATAAGGACTTTATATTGAAAACCACTGGGCTATACGATTATATATTGACACATTCGTTAGGTGAACAGTTCAATTTTTCAATATTGCACATCTTCCATTTTGATCGGGCGTTCCCTAAGCTATCACAGCAATCTATAAACACAATAATAATACCTAAGGTCATAAATATCACGTGAACAGGTCCCTAAACACAAGGCTGAGTACCACAAACACATGTCTCTCTTCGGAAAATTACAGTGATTCTTGTTTATGTTACTTGCGTGAGCGGAAATTTAAACAACCACGCCCATTTCATTATTATTATATCGTATCCCTCTGCTTTGGAGCCAAGGCAGAACCGAGGGGAGGGGTATCTTATCAGCTGGGTCAAGCGGCAGCAAAACATGTAAAGGAGTGTGGCAATACAGCCTTCAAAATAAAACCTAAAAAATGACTCAGAATACGTCCTCCTTAACGTCACCTTTGTTTTGAAAGTCTTAAGCGGAAGTTAGAATTATTATTATTGCGCTCTATTTGACGCACCCAGTGCGCTGCTCTCCAGTAAAAAAAATCATCGATAATCGAAAATTGGTGGAAAAAACCGTGTCTTCACGTCAAATTACATCAGTACTTGACAAGTAGGTTTGGATACGCTATTTTTCCGTCGGTAAAATGGGGAACTGCCACACCGTTGGACCAAACGAGGCTCTTGTGGTTTCAGGTAACGTTTACGCTTTCCTGACGATGTGCTTTAACGTAACGTTTGCTTTTTGAGCTCCTTCCTCCCTCGATAGGCTCGACGGACTTCTTAGAGAGGAACCTTGAGGAAAAATTCAAAGCAATCTCCCGATCTTATTCCAGTTGTTGTGTATTTATCAAACTGCATGTTATAAGCTAAAATTACGTTTAACGCACATTACACCGCCCAACCATGTGATGTATTTTTGCTGTTGGTCAGCCGCAAACCCCGAGAGAAATAAGGGCATGTTTCCATGATGTTTTTCCCCAAAGTGTTGATAAGTGTATCCGGGAGAATATCTCACCGTATTGCCTCAAAATGGTAACTGAGAGGCGAATCATAATATTGATATCATAAACGATATCACGTTTATGCAATTGTCTTCAGAAAATATCTGTATTGATAAGGTTTTCGTAATAAAGCCATATATTTTCTCTATTAAATTTTCATCCAAAATGCATAATGCCATTGCTTTAATTTAATATGTGCGTAAGTGTTCTCTTTAGCTATATTTTACTATTAACGCGAGTGGTTGGAATCGGGTCGTTTTTGGTCCGGCATTTTCCCTTTTTCGGGTGAAATGATTGCTATTGAAACTACTTTTACTTTGGCTTTTTAAAATAATAACCAAGTGTCAGTCCGGTTTAATCGGTGGTGGGAGGATATGGTGGCTCTGCTGCAGCAGGAATACACCTAAATTAATTAGATTACAGAAACATGGGTGGAGCTGCGATTGTGAAAGCTTGGGGTTTCTAGGGGTGGGAAGTGATCACAGTAACCCCCCCAACCCAACCCACTGCCTTCGCATTTCTAAAACTTAGATATCCCTTTATGCATTGATAATGACAATGTGACACATTGTTTACTTTATAACTGATTACTGCCAGCTATTACAAAGATAGAGTTGGTTAGCTAGCCACATATGTACACAGGGGATGATATGGTTAGGCTTGCATGATGCTTCTCTGCTGCTGCCATCTTGTAGAGATGTTCGGTTTTGTTCAAATAGAAGATTAAACTTTGGGGCTATTTTTTGGATGCCCCAAGACAAAAGTATAACAGACAACATTGTGCACCAATTCATTGGCTTCATAGCTAAGACTCTGCCATGCAGAGTTTAAGGTATATTGATTGATAGGCTACAACAATAAACCATCCACAGGTGAAATTAATAAATCTGATTATCTTTTTAGGATGAATTAATCTGCTAGGAAACCTTAGGTTCTGACATTCGTGTGGATGTAACTTTGACATGTACCACCCACCACTGCAACATTGCAGGGTTTACTATATGTTTTTTTTTTTTTTTTTGCAATATGCCACTGTATAAACATTGCCAACATATTGCTTTTGTATTTTTTTAACTGCACATTTTAGAGTTTTCTCCCTCTCAAACACAACTTTGTTTAAAAGGAACAACACTGGTATTACCTGAGCTAACACTCAGTGAGGGAGCTAACCAGGAGGTGTCTCCAACTGGTTGCACCATACTCATTAGCTTATAGAACTTTGTGACTATGTCAAACATTACTTCCAACTGACCTTGCAAAATGTATGAGCCATGCTGCTCTGCCATGACTATGTGCACATTTTTTTCATTTGTTTGTTTGTTTGTCTGTAAGTTTTAAAACGACTTACAATCAGACTAACTTTACTTGGATAGGTAGCAGTTATAGCTAGCAAGTTAGCATTACTTCAACTTGACAAAACAAAACTTCACATCCAACACAGAGAATGTATGTGGTAAACTCGCAGTGACTTGGGATGTCCAGCGAATGGTAAAATGCAATGACGGGGTCAGTGTCACTCAAAAATTCATAAGTTAATAAGGATTCATCTGGGAACGTCCCCCACCCCAAACCCTACTGGGAAGAATTTGTGTCAGAGCTGTTTACAAAAATTCATGCAAAGTCATGCAGAGCTATGCAAAAAGTCAAAGTTAACAGCAAGGGCATCAGAAAGAGCCAAAGTCTGTTACGAGTGCTCCTCAACACTCTCTACTCACCATTGGCACTAGTTGGACCCCCGTTGGCAGGTTTTCAGCTGATTCAGCAAGTTTGACAGTTGAGACAAATGATTATTCTGATTGGTGGTTCGCTAGCAAATCAGTGCACATGAAGAGAAACAGAGGTGATGGAGGTAAACAAAAGACGTAGTGGGAAGAACACACACAAAGGGCTCTCATCATTCTTTCCCAACAGCACCTTCATCACAATAATTGAATATTCAGTATGAGGTCGCCCATATTGTTGATTGATCCATCTGTGGTGCCGAAAGGAGAGACTGATCAAAAGTGGATTGAAAATGGCACACAATTCGTTTTCCCCAGTGGCTTTTTTTCCCATAGTGTTCTGGTTTCCCTTTTTTTGAATAACAAATACAGACTACCACCACCTGCTGGTATGGAGAGTTATTGCCTCTCGCGCTGGCGCTGAAGGTACGTGCCAGTTGGTGGTTGGCCGAAGTTGGCTGTGTTCTTTGACGTCAGCCAAATGTTAGACATTGGCTTGGTGTGTCTGGGCCCTAAAATCCCTATTAAATCAACTCTCTGAGCTGTAAGTCAAATAGCAGTTAGCATCCTCTAGCTGCAGTTAGGCAAACACAGTTGATTGAGATGAGTTCATTAGTGCAGTTACACACACACTCTTTGATGCAGAATTCAGACATCCTAACAGTTTTCCAAAATTATTTTCCGAACTCATAGTTTTAGACTCAAATTTTATTGTAAAATAAGTCACGTTCTTCATATGTGATACACAGAAATTTATTCAACTTTTAGTTATATTCATAGTAGCTCTATTCATAGTAATTATACCTCCTTTTCTTCTTGACTGTATACTTACAAAAGCATTTGAGTTTATTACTTTTAGAATTAAGTATGAGTTGTGTTTGTGTTGTCTTAAATGATATACTTATTTAAATTTGCACTTCACACAACTTCCTTGCCTTTTTTTGGAAATACAGTTGTATATTAAATAAAACATTTGATGTTTGTGATGCCGTTAAATGCTTTATGATCTTAAACTTAAAAATCTTTTTAAAATTTGTTGACTTATGATGATTTAATGACACAACATGCTTTGGTGACATGCATTGTTTCACACACCATCACCTATTGTTAGACGACTTTTCTTAATCTATTGATCTACATATGAAACTGAAAGGCAGCGGCCTCCTATTGTGGTCATTTTTGGAAATAAATTTTCTAGTTTTCAAAGTTTTTTAGCTGGTAGTCAAATCTTTTATCACAACACTCATTGTATTCATTGCCTTAATTTCCATCCATTAATCTGCTATGAAATCATTGGTGGACTTTAGGACTTCTTTTTAGGAATTACTCACCTTTTTCTCTTTTTTAAGATCTTGCCACAGTTTTTCTAAATGGGTTTTGGCAGTAGATTTGTTGGGCAGTATTCCTGTCTAATCTAATGTCTAATGTGAATACCAAAAGAAAAGGCTTAGGAATTTCCACTGTGAACAAACTATTAAGAGAGTATGCTACACATCCTGATTTCACAACACGGTAAAACTACAAAAGCCAAAAGAAATGACTTCCTGTATTTGATTGAGGTTGGGTGCAAATTACGATTCCCTTTTCCTTTATATTGTAAAAAGCAAAACGGGAAATGATGCCATCTTGTCTGTTTGTGTTGAATAAAAAGGCTTGCCTTACATTTTAATAATAAACCCTGCATAAAGAAAGCTACAGCTGATGACAGGCTTGTGGCTTTTATTTTTAGCTTTTAGCTTTTTATTTTAGCTTGTGTAAATTCTCATTCATTCACACAGAGCCCCTCCCCCAGTCACTGTGGAGGGAATGCAGTCAGGAATCTCAGTAATGCTTGTGGTAGACTGGAGGCCTTTGCCACTTTAGTCGACGATGACTATTGGCAGGAGTCAGGTGGATTTTAATGCTGAACCAGCTGCTGACATTCCTTCATAAAAAAAACTACTACTAATCTAGATTATGTTGTAACAGAGCATATGCAAAAGTATATACATGGTGTGCATCTTACTTGTTTAGCCTGTTTTTTTAAAAGAAAGCCAAGTAAAATTCAGTTTAACTGTATTTAAGGCAAAACCCTTGTGAACGACTAGCCTATTATGTCATCATTATAAACTCAGAGTTTAGCGTATTAGTCATTTTTTTAAGTACTCTTTGTCCTTTTCTTGGTTTTGATTCTGCCATTTCCTGTGGGATACTGATAAATCCAAACAGGGAAGTACATTATTGTTTTATCGTGAAGAAAGAAAACAATAGTGCATTTCTGTGTCAGAATGAGATTTCTTTGTTTGTAGATTTGAAACTTACAGAATGTTCCTAAAGTAAACAGTAACTCTATTTACGGAAATGTTAGAAAACATTAGCAGTGTGTGTGTGTTAGATGTAGATACAAATGTCCTGCTTTAAGTTTTGGTTGTTGGGGAGTATGTGTTAGTAAAGATAGTCCAGCTCCTGCCCCTCCTCTGTCTGTCAGTTAACGTGTGACAGCTGGGAATGTCACACGAAACACTCAAGATTAAACTATCAGACTGAGGTCAGTGAGTGTGAGCGGGAATGTGTGCTGCCTAAACTTACACCTCAGCTGGAAGGATCTCACGTTTACTGTTCTTGACTTTTGTCAATTTTTTGACAAAAAAAAATTTTTTTAGGGCCATGTTTGAGGGAAATCTGATGTTATTAGGGGTTGTGAATGTAGTTGTTATTTGTGTTGGTTTGATTTATATGCATCATCAGGACAGTTTATTATAGTCTATGAATTAAGGCCTGGATAAATCACATGATCTACAGCAATGAAGTAATTCACATACTGCACTGTATGTGCAGCATTTAACAAGCCTGATTAAGTTGTAAGTGAAGAACATCTCAATGGTCAATTAACAATAAAGCAATTATCCTATGAACACAGTTTTTTTACATCTTGCTTAATACATGTGTAAAAAATGTCATGCTGTTGTTTAGCCAAGATTAGTGCAGGGTGGTTATACCAGTTAATACCAGATACCAGTATTTATTTTCCCTGCAATTTGAGTTTTTTACACCCTGGTACAGGTGAATAGCTGAAACAATGGTTGAAACATAGTGATTTTGCTCTGTGTGCTCTATGGATAAGGGACCCTTGTCACTGCTGCACTGCTGAAAGGCATCATAGGGTTCATTGCGGCAGCTTTGAACCGTGCTAGCAATAGCATTAGCTTTTAAGCAGAAAAGAAGGATGAACACAGGGGTGCAGTGCTATTTTTATTGGTACCAGAGCACAGCTATAATGCAGAGTACAGGGGCACTGTTAACATGATTGTGTTTCGTCACAGTTATTGTCCCACATGTTAGTTAGCTAGCAGGTGTTAGTAGGAGCCAACCACATCCATGAACTGTGCTGCTACCATGCTCTAGCTTAAGGTGGGCGTTTACCTGGTGCCACCAAGAAAATTTTACACATCATTGTTAACGGTGTTTACCTTTTAGCTGTTTCAAAAAAAGAAAGGATACTTTGCTGCCTTTTTATCTTTACTACAGAATCAATCAAGCCACCTTAAATGTCAAAATCATTACTGACCATTGTTTTTGTTCTTGTTGTCCCTCTTGCATTACATAAATTTAAGTGATGGTGGAATTTGAAGCGCTCAAAAAAGTGTACATGATTTTCAACCGGATTATGCAGAGGCAGACTGTGTGGAATGACATTTGACAAAAATGACCAATGACAAAAATCCCCACCCCCCCCCATCACAAAAAAAGTCAGCAATTGACTCAACCAATTTATTCACCCAGTTGGCCAACCATAGTGTGTGTATGTATCTGTTTGTGCTTTTGAAAGAAGTAGCATTAAATTAAAGTAGTTAACTTAATGTACTTTTAAGTAGTGAAGTGAAAGCAGAGTTGGAGTTAATGCACCTACTGCAGCAGCAAAGGAACAAACACTGTGGGCCCTGTGGTTGGAAAATTTATTGGTGCATGTTTTTATTCCTTGCTGAGGAGCGCATGATCATCTTCATAAAAAAACACTTTCAAAACATAAAAACTGGGTCACTGCCTGATTTGGTTTCTGTCTTTCTCACCTCTACTTCTCATCTTATAGTTAGAGCTACATCTGCTACTAGTTAGGTATAGAACTGTGTATTATATCTTTTATTAAAAAGGTATTCCTCCCGGTGAACTATTTTATGTTGTCTGCATGTTAGCTTCTGACATTAACTTCATGATAGAGAACACAGCAACTGATATCATCA
>JAPZDV010000006.1:3312071-3344044 GCA_029814665.1 Acanthurus lineatus | reverse complement strand
AATTCGTTGGCCAAAACATGAACAATGCTACTGTTGCTCCCAAACAACTAGATGCATCAATAAGCCGTTTGTTAACAAGCTCATGTTTTTAGCTTGAAAGGTGATGATATCAGTTGCTGTGTTCTCTATCATGAAGTTAATGTCAGAAGCTAACATGCAGACAACATAAAATAGTTCAACGGGAGAAATACCTTTTTAATAAAAGATATAATACACAGTTCTATACCTAACTAGTAGCAGATGTAGCTCTAAATTTAAGATGAGAAGTACAGGTGAACCTGTAACTGATGTAATCTTGCACATGCTGGTTACTTTCTTCTTCCCTTTCTTGCTTTTATTAAAAAAAGTTCTAATACTAAAAAGGGTAAGAGAAAAATTGATTCATCAATGCATTGCAATTTTTTTTTTCAAATTCAATATTGATTCAGAAAATCCTGAAATTGCTCACCTAAAAAAACCTATTCATAATCAGGGTTTGAGTTAAAGGACCTCCAGTTGTCGCAGGGAGATAATAATAGGATCAGGGATTTCAGGGATGAATTTGGGAGAGTTGAAAAACAAAGTAAAGCAGAAAACAATGGCTGCCGTGAAAGTGAAATAAATTGCACATTTAGTTTTGCGCACAGTTTTTAAGCTGATGTCAACAATACTATAGTTTGCCTGCTTGCGAATGAGTCAGCAGCTGAGGTTTGCCTTTAAAGTGAGCTAACCATCAAGTCAGCAGCTCCAATTATGTCACTAACCTAAGTAAGACCCACCATTTCATTAATTAGGCCTACATAACGTGACTCCTTGTTATTTCTTTGCCACCTTTCCATCACATTTGTCCAGTGACATGATGCTTCTACCCATGACAGGTTCTTGCCAGCTCTTTCAAGTCACACCAGTTAACAAGCTAAATGATTACTATTTGAACATAGTTTTTTGCTCACCAACACATTAAAAACAATTAATATTCCCATCCAGTGACAATGATTTCTGCATGTCAGCGTTTCTCTCCACAGACAGCGTGCAGCGACTCTGTGCTGAGAGGCAGCGTGGCTACTTTGCATATCAAGCACATGACCATTTGCTTATATGCAATATTCACTACAAATTAAATAAGCCTACACACCACAACAAGTGTACCCACAAATTTATGGGACCCCATTATTTTTTCTTGTTAGCTAGCTACATAAGAAAAAATTAGCAGTGTTTGTAGGCTATTTTTTTGATTCATTTTTTCCACCCAATGAACAAGTTCTTAGGAGCAAGTTGTTTGGTCTGCACTTTAGACCCTACTGAGCTGTTAATGTTTTATTCTTTTGTCATTAAAGACTAATGAAATGTTAAAGTACATTTTTGGGTAAGTTTGTTCTAAACCAATACAAATAGTGCACACAAAACAAAACAAATCTCACAAAACAAAAGAAGAAACCCATAAAATAATTATTGATCGTAATCAAGGTAAAAGGTACAATTAATCTTGATTTTGATTTGATTGCCCAGCCCTAACATAGTCAAATCAAGTAATGAGAAAAGCAAATATGTCTGTCAATCATAAGAATCCTTCAGTGCTATTCTTTTCTTATCTTTTAGAGGAAAAAATACTCTGTGTTTCTGACATAAAAGAATCAACACTAATTTTTGGAGGTGCTATTTTTTGTTTTTAGAGGAACATTAGTTTCACTAGTTTTTGTCCAGCCTAAACCATGCCCATAGCTACCAGGGTCTCTGTACAGGATGCTGATTGGTCTGGACCATAGTAGTATTGCCACAAGGGCATAACTTGAAGCCCAGTAAGATGGATTTCAGGCTTACATAATGTCATGATCCAGATGCCTCCTAAGGTAATTTAGCACTTATCAAGAGATGAAAACCTACAGCTGAAACTCTAATGCTCAAAGGAGGGTAGACTTTTAAAAGGTTTGTTTGACCTTAAACCTAGTGTAAAGCTAAAAGCTACTTATTTTAAGATGTGAAAATTTCAGTCGTGACACTTGGTTTGAAATCACTAAATTAATGTGAGTGAGCAACTTTCATTTACAAGAAATCTGTCTCTCTGAGACCTTTTTATGTGTGAGTGATCACAAATTTACTTATTTATATTTCCGCGCATTAAATTTTCACTTAAAAGCTATGCTTAAGAGCAATTGCATGAGGTGTTTTTTCAAAGCATTTATGGTAATATAAACTTTCAAATGTTAAACATTTGTAAAAGTCAGCATGCAGTCATACTATGAACATCATCTGTGATAACCTTTCTTGTTCCTAGAGCTCCTGGTTGCCTCTTTGTTTCTACTTTGCTAACCTGCTTTGCTTTGTCTGGTGTCAATCATACCCTGTCTCATTCTTAGTCTGTCTCCTTCAGGTTAGCCATTTCCCGTTAAGTGCTGCCCTCTGCCATTAGTTGCTAAGAAACGTATTGATAGTACTCAACAATAAAATAAAGCTGATACATGGCTGGTTTTATTCATGTCTATTGAGAGACAGACTGTCCCTAGAATCCTTCCTCATTTGCTCTTATTCTTAATTTTTGTACTGAGCGGTTAGGTCAGTATTTCAGATGCTGTCGTGGATGATAAAAACTGGAGAGATGATCTTGATCTTCTCCAACAAAGCGTCCACTTCAGCTAAGAGCCCTGTGTGTAAAAGCTAGGAACCGGACAGCATTATAAAAGAACGAGCAGCAGTGTGGCTTCCCGGTTTTGATGCAGTAATCATGTTAATGTCCAGGCCTGTGACTCATTGATCTAATTCTACTGGGAAGAAGTGGGAGGTGGAGCTGTTAGCCAGAAAGCCTCCTCTTGCAAGTGTTGCTGCAATCAGACTTTCATGTCTCTGCCTTTGATAAAGACATGAATTCAAATAAACACTGATTGTAAGAGAACATCATTTGCTGTTTTTATCAGCTGTGAAACACAATCTCACGTAAACAGTCAATCCAAACAAGTACTAAAGTAAAGCATAGTGATTGTATATGGAGCACATTCCTTTGTAATCTCTATACAAATGTCATCTTGGGAGTGGTGGGATCAAGCATCCTTTCAGTGTTGACTAAAAGTTTGCTTCTAAGTATCTTGCTCTTTGTCCCAGTTTGTTGAAACACTCATTAACAGACAGAGACAAAAAAAGCTATGCGTTAGCTGTGCGATTCTGGTATTGTAAGATGAGTTGAATCTTACATGAAAACAGCTTCTGGGGCTAAAATAAGCAAAACAGGAGGTCAGGTTGTGTCCTTTACCCCCTCCCTCCTTCTCTCTTCCTCTTGACCTTGGTTACTGACATTCCTAACAGCTGTTGTCCAACTTACTGTTTTGCCTCTGCTATTCCTGCCTGCCTGCCTGCCTGCGTAGAATGTCTCTGGAGGTTATGACCATCCTCTGTCGCTGTGAGAATATCGAAACTTCGGAGGGTGTTCCCCTGGATGTGACAGGGGTGGCTCAGGTAATGCATTTCAAAAGACCAAAACAAAAAAGCTGTGGCTGGTGCTCAAGACCAAAGGAAGACCCAGGAAAATGGTTCAACTAACAAGCTAACGTCTACTTGTGTTTGTTTTTCCCATCTTCATGGCTTTTTTCACTCGCCAGTGGAAGGGAGACACTCAGCTGTCACTAACTTGGGCTTTGCCATAAAGCTGAACTCTGAGTCACCTTTGGCAACGGGGTCAATAAATGAAAGCTACAGAAATGGCTAAAAAGATGATTTGAAGAAACCTATGCAAAACCACAAATTAAGTTTTTTTTAAATAATGCTGCACTGGAAAAATAATTTATAATAATCCTCCAATGTCTGAGCTCTTGATAGCATCTCATTTTGCTCCGTTGTTAGTGATCTGGAGTCCTTGGGTGAATGGTTTCACTTTGTCCTGTTTCTTTCCTTGTGTTCTGGCCCTTTTCTTTCATTTGCTTTCCCTCCGAACATGTCAATTTTTATTTTATATTTTTCCACATTCTTCACAGGATTACGCTTGAGATTATGACCCTGCAGCCCAAGTGTGAGGATGTAGAGACAGCGGAGGGTGTAGCTATTACTGTCACTGGGGTGGCTCAGGTAAATCACCACACTTTTCTGGGAATGCCAGCTCAGCCTCCACTAACAGCCCCCACCCCTTCCCTTCCTTTTTTTCTGGCATCACCCCATAATCACAGCAGAGATGGTATTCATACAGAGGGCTCAAGTGAAGATACACACCTGAACTTTGGATTAAGACACTAAGATAGATGTACATACAGATGTTTGGTCAAACTGATGTCTGCATGATTTCCCCTCATATCTGAGTAAATAATACAGACATCAATTTGACCCAATACATCTAGTTAAACTCTAATCCAGGCTGCATTCAGACTTATTGTAGCACTGTGGCAGAAACCCAGCCTCCTCATTAATTTTAAGGAGACTACAGAATTAGTAAAATTCAGTTAGTGCTCTGTGTCTGACAAGCCTTCAAACTGGACGTCTTGGTTCAAATTTTATTGTCTTGCTGCTCCCTGTAGCAGCACATGCATCAGTGCATGCCCCTGCATTTTTTGACACGGTGGTGTTTTCTGTTTGAAGGGGTCTGTGCAGAGTATGTTGTGCATTTGAGTGTTAATCTCTTTTTTTTTGTTTTCTTTTATTGTGACTATTATTTGATTGTATCCTTTTAGTGCGAAAAATGAACTTATTTTTTGGTTGATAGTTTTCAAATGTTAAAGAAAAAATCCACCTTAAAAAATTCACTGGATATCTGCTCCACTGCCCATTCCAGTAACTATGTGTACGCAATGAATGTAAGCAGGAAAATTATGTGAAAACTAAATTCATTATGGTGCTCATTTTTACTTATAATAGTTTTCACTGTCTCACTTTTATATTCTTTTTTGCATTAGTAAAACAGTAACACTAGCAGATGATAACAAGCAAGTTATGATACAGTAGCAGAAAAAGGGAAAATAAATCAGGAGGTTAACAAATCATTCATACAAAATGGAAGCATGACCTTACAAAGCTTTAAAAACTAGTGTTTACCGCTTATTGATCCGAAATTAAAAGCTAGTTGGTTAAATGTAGGAAGGATTGTAGTAATGTAAACTTTTCCACTTGATCCACATTAATCTGCATAAGTTTCAGTGAGTTTAAATTCGTCTTGGAGGATGCCATCATAGAGCAAAAAGAGAGAAAAGGATATATTAGCATCAAGTGAATGAAAAAAAGACCAGGTTTTATTTTCCAGGTGGGAATCATAGTTCTGCATCGGGTTCTGCCATAGTGACCATAGAAAGCTAGTCTACATAGGCTACATCATGACTGCAAGCACTTCCTCAAAATGAAAAAAAGGGAAACAACCTCCTCCCAATTCAGAAAAAGGATCAAGCCAACAGTGAATGAAAGAATGTGAGTAACATACTGAGAGGAATGTTGGAGCATGATACAGCCTGATCACTGGCACTGCATCCAGCTAGTGTGGTTCTGTCGATGCCAGGTTGCTGATATAAAAACTTCCATCAATCATTACCTCAATTATGTAATCCACTTTTACTGTCTTTGAGCAACAAAACTGTAATTTAATAAACATGTTCTTGTAAATACGTGCTGACTGAGCTCTGAACAAGTAAAGTGGAAAATAATTTTTTTTTATGGTGGATTTTTTTTCTTTAGGCACTTATACCCATTTTTCTGCAGTTCTGTGCGAATGATATTCAGTTTTTTCTTCATTTCCTTTTCCTTTCTTTTGACAGCATGCCAGACTTTCGAGTTGTGTTTGTATGAAGTTCCCTCATTATCAGTTCTGTTTTTTAGCCACAGTCATGCCAATGTTCCTCTCCTCTGTGTTCTCCTACATGCATGTTGACAATGAGCCCACTGTTTGGAGCTGAACAGCCCCTCACTCTTGCAAAGTTCACTTTACAAAGAGGCCTGTAATGCCTCTGTTTGATTGGTCCAACCTTAACCAAAGCCATTATGGCGTGTGTGTCTCATAGCAACCGGAGTTGTGTGTCATTGTTAATTTAAAGAGACACATTATTTAGACTGAGGAGAAGGCACCCAGCAATTAATCTTAAGGAAACCTGAGCAGAATGATAAGCCTGGATTTTGTTTTAACCTCACTGTCATATATAAACAGTCTCATCTCAATCACATTTTTGGCACGGGATTTTTATTTACTTTGACAGCCTACTGGTAAGATGGCATTCCACATCCATTGAAGGACCTGACCTGTTTAAAAATTAAGGAACAACATAAGCAGAGGAAATGTCTTACAGGAAAATTTCAGGCACATTTTCCTATCACATTACTTTTAAGTACCTTCTGTATCTTGAAGGAGTTGTTGGTTTCAAAGAGGAAACAGTAGGAAGAGTGGTGTCATGGATGGGATGGGGGTTGGGGTGTTGTTTGGGTAGGAGGTCGGGAGTTAAGTGTTCGAGTTTACCATTGCACGTCCTCATTCCAACCTCGGCCGCAGCACGGCTCCCCCTGCTGTTTTGTTTGAGCTGGCCTGTGTGTGGATGTGTGGCCGACTTGCAGCCTTTTCTGTTTTCAGACGTGTTTTCTTGGAATGATGTCCATTTTCCCTGACTTTGTGTTGCCCTCATTCCTGTTATGAGTGCATGTTGCAAAACAAAACCATTTGCAGACCTCTCGCCTAAGGACCCAGCTCACTCTCTCTTTTTTCACAGCTCCAGTGGAGTACAACATTACCCAAAACCTTCTGCCTTACACCTTTTTATTGGTTCTTGATTGTATAAGTGACCCCTTTTAGTGTCAGTGACTGCTCTTGTGTTGATCTTCTAAATTTTGGGTCATTTTCATTGCATTGTCTTTTTTGATTTTATTGGAAACGAGACCATTAATGATTTACTTTTTGCAGTTTTATTTCGTCCATTGTTAATGATCCTTTTTATTGTCTTTGACCATGTAAGAAAAACATACAGTTGATTCCTAAGTTGTTACTTGCACTGTATTACCATGAATCTAGCTAAATGTAATCAATACTTGAAATATGAACTTTATATACAGAGAATCCTTGTGCTTCATGAGGCCTTAGGACATTGTTGTCATCATAAACCAACAGAGAGGCACTTGGGTTCAAATTAATGTCTGCATTTTCTGATATTGTTGGCAGATGTAAAGCATCCGATAACTAATAAATGACCATGGTATTTTTACAAAGATGCAGCTGTCTGCACTACAAAAATATGGATACATATTAATTTTGACTACAATTTAAAATGAATTATATTTATAATTTAAAAATTGAAGGCATGAGAAAAAAACTTAACACACTTAAAAAAAGCCTTTTTGCATCCACGTTACCAATATTTTACAGATTTTGTAAGATTTTACTTAAACTCTGTTTGTTTTAAATTGTCATTCTAATTGTTATGCTTTCTTTGTACTATACATAGTAGTGAAAAAGTGAAAAGAAATTGTGTAGTTACTGATAACATAGAAAAGGATTGTTGAATTATACCACAAAGGCGAGTATCTATTATGTTTTCATGTGTGCTACACCTACGTTTTGCCTGTATTTGCATTGAACCTCTCTGTGTGGATGTGTGCTCAGCTGACAGCTTTGTCTACATTGGCACCAGGTGAAGGTGATGACAGAGAATGAACTGCTGGGTTACGCCTGCGAGCAGTTTCTGGGGAAGTCAGTCATGGAGATCAAGAGTGTCATCCTGCAGACCCTCGAGGGTCACCTACGTGCCATTCTTGGTGGGTAGTCTGTTGTGTATTATCAACAAATGTGGGCTGTCTATATCTTTTTTTAAATCAATGCTTAAATTCTAAGTAAATAGTTAATAAGAGGGAGTGAGGGAGAAGCAGACAAAAAGGCCCAGACCAGATCTTTTTCATCTTTATCTTTTATGTTGTTACTTTTCATGTCAAAACATGTTGTCTGATAATCCGCCAGTGACTTACACACTACACACTACAACAAAAACAACAATTGCAAAAAGAATATTGTAAGTCACTGTAATGTTTCTGATACTGCTTTTTGAATGTAGATGTTTTTTTCTGGCCATGTTTAATGACTGCTGTGCAACATGTGTAAATGCAAAGCGTTTTGCACAGGATGAGGTAAAAACCTCACTGTGTCAGTCAGTTTTAACGGAGAGCTGCTTGTGGTGTGAAATGTGACTGTAGCAAGCAGGCAGATTTAGTTGTATGTGTTCAGGTTATGTATGTGGTTGACCAGATGCCAGATGTGCATTTTTACAGAGCAGATATTAGCATGCACAACAACACTCTAGCTCACAACAACACTCTAGCTCACACAACAATCTAGCTCACACAACAATCTAGCTCACACTGTAGCAAACAAGAATAAGCAAAGGTTAGTTTGATCAAAGTGAGCACTAGGAGGCAGAGTGACACAAAAGACAAACATTATTATGAGAAAAATTTCGTATGCTGCTTCTGTTCATCCATAAAACTTGTTGTGGCAAACAAATATTGTACATCCCCCTTAGTGTGAGGAGCTGATTGGTGTAAGAGCTTTCATAAACTAGCTGGAATCATTGCTGTGTTATGCCAAGTGGTGGTAGTAGAAAACAATGAACAGTGTCACCAAGGATTTTGCCACTTTGCTCTTCCTTGAAATGATGATGGAAGGAACAGTGTGCACATTAAAGTGCTAATCTCTGTTTCCATCCTTTCAGGCACCCTGACTGTTGAGCAGATTTACCAAGACAGAGACAAGTTTGCCACTCTGGTACGAGAAGTGGCTGCACCTGATGTCGGTCGCATGGGCATCGAGATCCTCAGCTTCACCATCAAGGTTTGAGACGTGAAGACAGCAAGAACATTTCATTCTGCCCTTATCTTTTTAACCCTGTTTCTGATTTGGATTAGACTCATCTAATCACAGTTCTGTACCTTTAAAAATACATTTTTTTCTGCTTGGTAGGATGTATATGATAAGGTGGAATACCTGAGCTCACTTGGCAAAACTCAAACAGCTGCTGTACAGAGGGATGCAGACATCGGAGTGGCAGAAGCAGAGAGAGACGCTGGCATCAGGGTAAGAGGAGCTTTAAGAGGAAATTAAAACAACATATAAGGAATAAAAAATCATCTTGCTATTAGCTGTCACATTAGGAAAAACCACACCGCTCCTTATTCATCTTTCTGTCATTGTCTTTCTCACTCTGTCATTTGCAGGAAGCTGAGTGTAAGAAAGAAATGATGGATGTTAAGTTCTTAGCCGACACTAAAATGGCTGACTCCAAACGAGAGCTGGAAATGCAAAAGGCTTCCTTTAATCAGGAAGTTAACACAAAGGTATTGAGTTGTTAAGCTTGTTTTGGTCATATTGTCAGTAATCAAACATGAGAGTAAAACATGAATAAAACCTCGTCTCTAGAAAGCAGAAGCTCAGCTGGCGTACGAGCTGCAGGCCGCCAAAGAGCAGCAGAAGATCCGTCTAGAGGAGATCGAAATCGAGGTGGTGCAAAGGAAGAAGCAGATCACCATTGAGGAGAAGGAGATTGAGCGTACAGACAAAGAGCTCATCGCCACAGTGAAAAGACCTGCCGAGGCTGAAGCCTACAAGATGCAGCAGCTGGCTGAAGGACACAAGTGAGTTGGTCCCACACAGATGGCCCTTCAGTGCAAAGTGCATAATTACTGAAGTCTTAAAGTCCCCCTTAACTAAAAAATGTGGGGTTTTTTTGTTGTTTTGTTTTGTTTTCTTACATTTATAAGCTAAATTTTGTACATTACAAACTTGAAAGCCAATCACAGGCTAAGAAACAAAGAAACCTGAAACCTCCAGCACAGAGCAGGCATGTCAGTGCAGAGAGTGAGTTTACAGAAGCACAACCACTGTGTCAGCCTCTTACAAGCTAACAAGCTCACAAGCTCACAAGCACATTAATAAAAGATGCCAACTACACTTAGCAAAGTCACAAGTTTTGATGCACAACAGACTTTCTCATCTGAGGCCCATACATGTTTCAGCTTCAGGCTGAGTTTAACACATGCAGTTATGGATGAGTTTCTCGTATTTCTCCTCTAACAAGCTGTCTTAATGTGTACAGCTTCAGGGCAGAGAGAGGAAATGTGCTTCTACACATTTTAGGGCTTTACCTAACTTTTTTATGTTAAAAGACAATGTGAAGAAAATTGTCTGAGTTTTTTTAACTTTTAAACTTGTGTGAAGTGGAACAATAATGTCTCCACACTGGCTGATGATCGGGGATTTCCCTTTCCCTTGTTTCCATTACAAATGTTTTGACAGTGACTATAATTTTAAGTGTCACTGTCCTTGTTTTATGTTTACGTTACATTAATTTAACTCCCATCTCTGACACGGGAAAAACTGCACAAGGGCAACCATAATGTATTAATTGTATGTAATTTATATAAAATATATAATTTCATATATAATTTCACATCCCCTGTGCCATAATTCAAGGTGTCTTGTCTAGAGACTCTATTCACATGGATTGACACACCATCATGCAAGAAAAGTCTTTTGAAACTACAGAAGCATCAAGTGGCAGCCAGTTAGACACTTCCTTATGCTCACTAAATCTGCAAAACCACAAAAACTGTTGAAATAAGGAAACCAGAAATGAAGATTTTTTTCCTTTTTTGGAAAAACTGGCCTTTGAAGACACATTTCTGAAACGACCAGCAACTGAAACACATAATTCAAACATGCTCCCCAAGTTGACCGACTAATCTTTTCTTATGATCGACAACTATATTTTTTTAAGTTTATACTGTTTGCTGATTCTGCTAGTGTGTTTACATCAGCACATTGAACACAGCAATAAAAGTGGGATAAACTGTATTTTTAGTACCATCAGTTGTTAAAAAAAAGGTTTATTTTATATTAATATTTCTACTTTAGCACATACCGAAGCACAGCAGAACAGTACATTACTTCATGAAAGTAAGGTCCTTTTTCTGCTTTTCTTTGACCCCAGGACAAAGAAGGTGCTGACGTCACAGGCAGAGGCCGAGAAAATCCGCTTTATCGGTGAAGCAGAGGCTGCCTCCATTGAAGCAGTGGGAAAGGCAGAGGCTGAGAAGATGAGGCTGAAAGCTGAAGCCTACCAGCAGTACGGTGATGCTGCCAAGACAGCTTTGGTCCTGGAGGCCCTGCCCAAGGTCTGTGGCAAACATCTACACAGCTATGGTTTTAAAAGAAATCCCTGACATTTGGAGACTTTGTTTTATTGGTCTGATTAACGAAACAAAAATCCAATCTGTGTCTTCTGCAAAACTAAGTGTATGTAGAAGCATGAGCATACATTACATACATTATATACATTATATACATTATGAGTGAAACTTAACATATTTCATCCTGTTCCCCCACAGCATGTTGCTTTTCTGCTTTTCCTGTCACTGTGTTTTTATGGTTTGGATGTTTGTGGCAGGAATGTGTTTATATTAGTGATGGGAACTAAGAAACAAAGCCCTCAGGAAGTTTTTTTTCCCAAAGTATACTGATTGCAAATGTGCTCACGTCACTTCCTGCCAGTACTCAGATTTATAGACAGTATCAGTAGTTTTGTGTCAGTTAAATAACAAACAAGTTCTTTCTGTGTTTGATCAGATTGCTGGCAAGGTGGCTGCACCTCTGTCCAGGACCAATGAGATTGTCATCCTGAGTGGAGACAACAACCGTGTCACCGGAGAGGTGAACCGTCTATTAGCTGAACTGCCTGTGTCCGTCAACGCCCTCACTGGAGTGGATCTAACTAAGGTAAGAGTGCCTTGGCTCTCCACGAGAGTTTATATGCTTAGTTCACAATCTTAATTGTCACTTCTTTTTAGGTTATCTCCAGGGTTAACTCTTATTGTTTTTTAACTGCTTATAAAAATTTCTAGTTTTCTATCTTGCCAAGCTGTGGCCTCCATGCTATTGGTTTATCATTCACACCTTAAGGGACTTACAAACAAAATGTCACCGGCACACAGAGCACTTTCCATCAGCTTGGAAAGCCAAATAGAGAATTTTACCCCCCAAAGTGACAAAAGTTAATAGTTTTTATAACATGAATAGGCAACTTATCTAACATGGTCACGATAGCAACTTTATAAGGTGATAAAAGGTTAATGGTTTTATTTTCAACTTGTCTAGCTTTAGGATTAAGCAGTAACACTTGAATATCTAGATTTTATGACGTTGTCAAATTTTGTACATAGATTCAGAATCCCTGTGTGCTTTAAATGAGCTCAGTACTTCAGTCTGTTGGCAAACTGGCCTCAGATGGTCTCAGAGGCTGTTTTCAGTCCTGGTCCGGCTGTGTTCAACAGGTAGCAAATTCTTACATATTGCACTTGTTTTTAATGCACCATTGAGGCGAAAATGGTTATTATAATGTTTAAATGTTGAAAAGTGTATTTTTAACCAAATTTAGTCAGTGCAAATTTAGTCCGTTTACATTCTGGCAAAGTAATTCTGCACAGTTTAATGATGTTGTGTCTGGAGTTGGCATTACAGAAACATAATACTCGCAAATGGTCATAACTCAATATAAGTGGACATAATTGGATTCAGTTAATATGCCAAAATACTGTCAATTTATCATCAATCCCCAATGAGCTAGTTAATGACTTTTGTAGTTACCAATATCTTTCTAAATTGAAATATGGCCATGATGAAGAAAAATTTCTTAAGCTATAGTTGGTAAATGTGTGACAGCATGGTGAGCTAGGCCATTTTGTGTTTTACTCTTTGTTATATCCTACTAACACCTCTGTCCTCTGCTCCCACAGATGCCTCTGCTCCAGAAGATGGTCAGCCCACAGTGCTAGAAAGCAAAGTGATGATTCAGGCCACAGACTCGTTACTCTGAATTCTTCAACATATATCTGCCTCAAGCATGACAATAGTTTTTTCTGCCTCTAACCCCTTATGCAACTGCCTTTGACCAGAAACACTTGACGCCAACCAAGAGGTTTTTTATATTTTTAAGAGGTTTTTAATTTTCTAAAGGAAAACAACTGGGGCCTTACTTCTAAAGGACCAGGCTGTACGTATCTTCTGTTGTTTTTAGTCTTTGTTTTAGACACATTGATTTTTTTTTTATCACGCTGCACTAATCAACCAGGATTATATGCTGCTATCCTGTCATTTAAAACAGAATTGTGTATTTTTGACAAAAGTTAGATTTGGCCCACTTTGATTCAGGTAGTGTTACTATTTGTAAAAGAAAAACACCACAATCCTGGGAAGAAGATAATGGAAAAAATTGAAAGCATTTATGACAAATCTGAATATTATCTGAATACATTTTTCTTCTTCAGAGTTATTTGAGTGCTGCTTAAAGTTTGGAGGGCACTACTTCTCTAGCAGGTGTCAGGACAGGTATTAACCCTGGGAGCAGATGAAGTCATCTAGCCCCTTCCTCTTCATCAGACAGTCTGTTTAATGCTCAGATCCCAACTAGAGAAGTCGTGTTCAGTAGACTGAGCACAATGTGGCATAGACAGTTGTTGTTCCCTTTTTTCTTTTATAACTCCATTTCTTTTTTGACTTAGTTTG
Source organism: Acanthurus lineatus (assembly GCA_029814665.1). Lineage (NCBI taxonomy): Eukaryota > Metazoa > Chordata > Actinopteri > Acanthuriformes > Acanthuridae > Acanthurus > Acanthurus lineatus. The sequence continues at coordinate 3,330,576 of JAPZDV010000006.1, read as the reverse complement.
ACTTATTTCTAACTCAGAGAACTTGATGGATTACCAAAATCACTGTTTCATTAAAAGCTCACCAGATCTTCACCCACTGTGATCATAAAATTTACAGTATGTTACAATACCAGTGATGTTTGAGTCACTTGTATGACAACTCTTACCTCACGGTATATTGTCATGTTGCTTGTCTTCTCAGTTCTGATGTGCAGAGCCTGTTCACCACTTAAGTGCCCAAAGCTTAGGACAGTGGTTTGGCTTTCAAGATTTATGTCCCAGTGCTTCACTGTGTTGTAGATGGATAATGTTGAGACATTTTTCCCTGTTCTCACAACCTATATTAACAATAGAGTTAACTCTTCACTTTGTGTGCGCGTGTTGGATACATAGACAGATATAAATGCTGAGCAAACTTTATAACACAAAGCCATAATTAGAAAAGATTAGCCTTAATAGTAGGAATGCCTGCCAGGCTTACTGATAATTTCTTTATCTTTATCTTTATTACTCACGTTGCGTTTAGTAGACATTCGGGGTCTGAGCTTTAATTCATTTTGTTACTTCTTTTTTCTCCTTCTACTCAGATGTGATTCAGTGTTTCTCAGATATTGTTTGACATGTTCACTCTTGCAGACAATGTACATATTTTGTAACTTTTAAGAGTAACCCCGCTCCTCCAAAGGTTGAAAGTTGCCACTGTTGCACATCTGACCACACCCAATGACAAAGCAAGAATTTTTTCTTACATTCAAATCATGAAGTTGGAAGATAAGCATGTGATGAGGTTGTAAACACTGTAAATGGTGTTTGTGTGGGTGATCTTTAGTTGGGTAAATGTCAAAGTCGAGCTGTTTGACCAGTTCTCCTTCTCCTGCAGTGGCATGTCTCTCTTTATTGCTGTTACTGCTTGTTGTTCCGTTAAAACTAGTCTGTTATGATGATTTAACCATCGGAAGCCAGATGGTGCTCGCTATCCAAAGTTCAGTGGTACATCAACACTTGGGGTGTGACAACGCTGTGCAACAAGTTGCATGTTTCAACCTCTAGGTGGCAGGATACTTGCATGATTCACCTGTTTTGAGTTACTGTTGAAACTAAAGACGCTGTTACTGTCAGAAATGTAAACTTCATATTCTCATGTGGAGCTCTGTTGTTTTGCCACATTGTTTGCCACATTGTGAATGATTTTTAACCACTTCCTAGAGTATGTGACTCTAAATGTTTTGTTTTATGTACTGTTGGCCTTATGTAGGTATCATAGTCCCACCTTTTTCTTTAATGTCTGAATAAACATCAGGCTTGTGGTTTGATTTTTCTGAGTAGATTTCATCTGGTTTTTTTCATGACGTGAATGTTACAATCCAAGTTTAAATGCGTTTCTTTAAGTATTTTTCCTTCTGTAAATGTTGGTTAAAATACTGCCTGGCTGGATGCAAATACAACAGCATTACCAGCCTGTTGCATAACATCATGAACGGTAATTTAAAATAGCCAGTATTTTTTGAAAAAGAGTCTTTATATATCAATCATCAGCCTTCAAACATGACAAAGATCAGCTGGTCACTGTTACATTCTCAGACTGTGATAATTCACTGCAGCCTGGCAGAGCCCTCCATCAGTTTACAGCTCAGTGTGGTCTGGTTGGACCATGGATGTCAGTTTTTAGTCAGCTGTTCAAAAGATAATATCATTGTGGACCTTTGTATGATCCTGACTTGAAAGGCTGCACCAACCTCTGGCAGCCATCAGGCGACAGAAACACCGAGGCTGGTCTGGAAACACAGAGCTAACTCACCCCGTTTAGTCTCTGAAAACATTTCAAATCAGATCAGATATGTTTTGATTGTGCAAAATGTCTCATTCTGTTCTTTACATTTCTAACCCAGACTAAGTGACTTGTGACTAGTTGTGTCCAGACTGTGCAGGTATCTAAATCAAATGGCTAACTAGTCTTGTTATTTGGAAAAAGTAGCTTTTTTGTTTCTGTACACAGTGCCTTTTAGAAATAATGAAGTCATTCATACTTAAATTTGCAGTATGTTGACATAAGTAATCAGTCACATGAAAGTATCAATGGGATAATCTAACATTAATCTACACAGATTAATTTGTAGAATATGTGTAATGTTATACATATAAAGTGCTCAGCTGTAAGCTTTTCTCTTTCTGCTTTGACTATTTCATGTACTTAATGACATTCTGCACTCTAAATGGGGAACACAGATTTATACATATATAGAAGATAAATATAAATGTAGCATTTACTGCTTTTCCTTTGGAATCTGGACCCCTAAGTATTGTCCATCATTATTTGGCCAAGAAATTTTGTGCCAAAAAGTACAGTTTCTTGATTTGCTTTCACTAACCAGAATAGAGGCAACTTTCTAATACTTGAGATAAAAGACCAAACATTGTAGACCTACGCCTTAACTCTTGTCTTCATCTGAACTGTGTCAATCTGTTGTCTATTATTGGAATAATCTATTAAAATTATATTGTGGATTAATCTTGTGGCTTCTCATGTAACACTGGCCTTTGGAAAACTGATTCAGCATGGCTTTCTACGCATGTGTTCATGTTATTCTGTGTCGTGTGCCACACTATAATAAATGTTATACCACTTCCATTTGGTCTCACTGTCTGTCTGTTACTGAAAATTGTATTATGAAGACTGGATGCCTTACACATATAGCTCAGCAAAGATGAAGAACTGTGGGTCAGCAGGAGCAGAGGGACACCTTCACAGAGTTTGTTTTTCCCCCAAACAAAAAGTTCCTTCGTGCAAATCCATGTCTAAATATTTCAGTTGTACATGTATAAATTGCTGAGACATATAACATATAATAGCAAACCATTTAAATTTTTTATTTTCAAAATATTTCTGTCAGCATTTCATCAAATCAATATTTGCTACACTAATATTGAATGGTGACATTGTAATTTATATCTGATTTTTAAATGCTCTGTGGTGGATATGTGCATAATGTGGTAATTATTATTACTCCTAACTGACATTGTTTTGAAAGACTAAATACACTGAATTGGTCCTGTCATTATATTTTACATCAGGGCTTTGTTGCCTTCTGTTCTTTATTATTTATCTTGAAAGGGCTGACTGTTGCTTTTTATCATGGTAGGGTCTTGTTGTGCTACATATGTTTGCATTCATGAACCTGTCAATTCACTGTAGATGAAAAATAGCTAACCAGCTAATACTGGCCCTATTACACAAATGCTGATAATTATGCATGAAATGAAAGGCTTGTTTTCAGTATCTGTCATCAGTATGTCTCTAAAAAAACTGAACATTGATGTCTCCCAACAGCTGATGGTGAATATAACTGTATAATCTGACCTGGAGACAGTTTATATTTGACCTGAAGGGGGCAGTCACATCACAAACATTACCAGAGGAAACAGATACTGCAGCAACAAACTCTATTACTTCTGTACCAGAAATACTACGTTTATTACTAATACCACTTCTACTTTTATGAATAATTACATCAATAACACATATAGTCATACAAGTGACAAGTCTTTATGTAGCACTGTGCATAGCAGGAAGTAGTAAGTATTTGAGCCAATTTGCTAATTTACTTTACAGTTGACTCCTTTTCAAGATAACACCTTGTGTTCCAGATTGATGAAATGTAGTTTTCATGTTTTTGGTTGTTTTATAAATTAATTCATATCACTTATGCGCTGTTAAAAAATCCCAACAGAAGCAAATAGAAACCTGATGATTCCTCACACTGACCATCATATTTAAACTTCAGTTTTTGTAAGGTTATACGTCATGCTGTCGGATAAACATAATTCCTCTTTGATCATAATATTTGCAATTACAATTGTCAGTGTGATGGAGTTTCTAATCAATGGATGTCTGGATGAAAAGTGGGGAAAGCACTGCTTAATTGAAATTAGCTGGATAAATAAATAAATAAATAAATAAATAAATAAATAAAGTATTTGCTTGATCCCTGACTCACTCTATTATTTCAAATTAAGACTAATTTTATTAAGAGTATAGAATCTAGTATCATTAGGATTTTTTGGCCTGTTTTTCTTTAGTGCTTTGAAATATGGGCTTACATGTCCCCTCCCAATCTTACCTGGTGCTTACAGGCTACTTACATTAAATAATATCTTTCAGCTTCAGTGCTAGCACATACACACACACACACACACACTAAAAACCTTAGTTTAGAAAGCACATGGGTCTGTACACATGTGCTTCACTCGTGCACATGGCTTAGCCGACATGTTACATCTATCATGCACAGCACATTTCTTTTATGACCTGAGCAAATCCTCTCATGTGATGGAAAGATATTCAGATCCTTAAAAAAAGTAAAAATCAAAAAAATATTGTAAGACTGCTCTGTCACTAGTAAGTGCACCATATTTAAAATCCTAATTATGTGAAAGAAAACATTTATCAGATATCTTCAAATTTAAAAAGGTTTATCCAGCTGTGGAAAACCTCCCTGAGACTGATACAGTATGATCAGATATGACGTTATTAAACTAATACTCATGTATTAATGCCATATATTTAAAAAGTAGCTAGTAGATAATGTTGTGAACACACAGTATTTCTCTCTGGACTGCAGTGGATAATTAAGTAGCACAAAATTTAAATACTCATGTACAAGTACCCCAAAATTGCACCTCAAAAAACAATATTTTAGGAAGTACACCAAGATATTCTTCCACTGCTTGTCCTCCCTATTTGCATGCTGTTGTTGGGTAAAATTTAATGCAAAAAATTACAGTTATTTTTCCATTAATAATAAATAAGTGAAAGCATTTACCAGCCACACTGGCCGTGTTTCAGAGTCATTAACTTAACGGTAATTATGTTCAGAACCCTTAAGAGGCGGTTGTACAAATTAAGACAAACTCCTGCACAGCTCAGTTTGAGGCCTTCCTACAGGACACAATCTCCTCATGTTTGAACAAAAATGATCCCACTCACATCACTTCTGGCCAGATGTTTCACACCTATGAAATGGAATCATAAATTACCGTCAGATAATAACAAATGGATTTTTGTAAAAAGATTTAGAAAGGGAAGAAAAGATGAAATTTCCAGACACTTAAGTTGCCCCAGAGGGTGATCAAAATCAAACTCTTTTATAATGTCTCTCTTTCTTCCCTCATTCTTAATCAGCCTGCTTATGTGAAAACTCATTTCCACAGTGATGTTTTTGCTCTGATCTGAGCCACTGGGCTGAGGGTGAGGAGGGAGATGAGACTTTGAAAAGCTAGAAACACGAGGTATGTGGAGCACTATATGATATAATTGCTTTAAGACTGGTTGCATTTACTTGTTTTTCAAGCAAACACCAGGAAAAAACTTTTCCCCCTTAATTTAAATACAAACAATTTAATCAAACAGGTTTCTCCTGATTGTTTTGCACAAAGCCGCCATGTTGCGCAATGAGAGCTTCCTCCCTTCTTGTCTTCCAAGTCCTGAAGAATAAACAACTTATCTATGAATGCAAATCGAAATTTGTAGAAAAAAATGGAGCATTTCTGCTGCAGATAAAGAGTTGGAGTAAAACCAATCCACCCAGATAGTCCTACGTCCATCTTTATCTGTGCCTCCAGGAGGACCTTTCACACCCCGAACCAGCACCCACACCCTAAGGAGAGTGACCGTCATGACCCACCTAACCCCGAAAGAACATGTTGAAGTTTATATAAAGAATTCAAAAACATCCTCACTGAACTGAATTATTTGTATAATTGTTATAATTATTAAGCATCATTCTTCTTCATCTGTTAGTGAACACTAAGTGTGATGAAGGAGCCTGACACTAGAATAAATAAGATATTAATAATCTCAAGCCCTGAAAACAAGGTGACTTTTTTGTTTATTCTTATATAAACCCTGAGCTCCATGACTCTGATCTTGTTTAATTCCTACTTAAGAGGCCTTTGCAGAAACTAGGAATCCAGAGTCATGAAGATAGGAGGGCAAAGTCCCCCTGGAAGACTTATATTCATTACAAGTACAGCCTATTTTTTAAAGGATGTAGACAAACTGTCAGGAATTAAAGACAAACTACAGCAAACTACTACCTGCTCAGAGTCAGGCACAGTCTGACTCTGAGCGGTCCAGGCATAATTTGATGCTGGGGGGTTGATATGTGGTGTCTGTATGGCACATCTAATAAAAAACAGATCTCAGTTCTCCATATCCTGAAAAGCGGCTGAGCATATGAAAAAAAAAGAGTTTAATAAGTCAGATAACATGACATCAGCTGACATATTGTAGTATTAAATTCCAACCCGTGAAACCATCGCACATAAATCCGAAGGCTATGGGATTCAGAGGACTTAAAGGGAGGATGTGATCTAAAAGTCTGTTTTGGCTGCTGATTCTTTTCATCAGACATGTATGACCAAGAACGCATGACCATTATGTAAAATTTAAAGAACTCTGAGAGATAGTGAGGGATTTGTAATGTTGCTGCAACCGATTAATGCTTAGAAATCATCTCTGGTACAAAATGACATTATAAACTATTTAAAAATGGTAAATTTATTCTTTTATTTCCAAGATATCCATGAATAAATTAAAGAAGTTCTGTCTGCACTCTGTTTTCATTTTAAACAACAGTATATATGCAATAAAAGTAGGATTCATGTGACATTCTTCAGCCAGCTGGGTGAAATAAGGGTGTGTGCAACCATTGGAGAGAGGCAGCCAGGTCAGGACCAGATAAGACAAAGTTCGCCCCATGCAGTCTGGTCCACCCAGATGTCATCACCGTATGCTAATGAGCCGGGGGGCTTTAAGTGCCTGAGCCCAGGGAGCAGAGCAGATAGGAGCATGTCATGCATACCAGCCATAAATATAAGCATGTGGAAGAGAGTCCCAACAGCACTGGATGCACAAAGGGTGAGTTTATTAAAAAAAAAACAAAAAAAAAAACAGGGAGAATGTGGCTGAGGCCTCATCAGGCTCTGCAGCAGGTGACAGAAGGGGAGTAGGGTTACCTTTTTTTTCTTTTTCACAGATCTTGCTCTTTCACATTTCTAAGCAAAAGAGAATTTTCTTCTGACTAGATTTAAATATATGCTTTTTTTTAATCTTAATTCACTGTATATATCACTAACGAGTCGTCTACCTTTGCCTTTCAGATTACAAACACTGCGGGAACTCACCACTGATCGTTATGTCTTGTGCCCTGGACAGGATATCATCTTATACTGTAAGTTTATTAAAGAGACACTACAGTATAGATGATGTACTATCCAGGGTTTCATTCCCCCTCCGGCTCAATCAGCTCAAACTCAGGCCTTACCGAATGCCGAAGTCTGCTCAGTTCGCAGAGGAGGGCCATCAAACCGTTACCATTACTGAGTTTTAGTAATGGTAAGGGTTCTCTGGCCCTCGCTCACTGTCATCATGACTGCGAGGATGAAGGACAAGTATTTGATTCATGTGTTATTCATCATCTTTCCTTTCCATTTTTAAGATTACCTCTACCTGTAAGTTCTTTAAAGTAAAATAAAGCTTATGGCTCCTGATAAATGAGTATCTCGTTATTTCTATAAAAACACACCTAAATCAGGGTATAAGCATTCTAAATATGTTGTGTTTGAGGGTTTACTTAAATGTGCTGGCAGACGCACATCAGCTGTAATATTTTGAAGTAGCAGTTGGCTTGTCTCACTGGTGATCTCTGCTGCGTAACCGGCTTGTCTAATCACTTGGAAGCAGCCGCTGCAGAGAGAAGGGAGAGCTTGAGGGGCTGACACAGCTTCAGTGAGACATTCAAGGCCTCCCCCCTCCTCCTCCTCCTCCTCCCCCTCCCCTCCCGTTGGCCTTGCTTTGGGCCACTAGCTGGTTATTCATCAAGATGCCCCGGATAGAGTAACCGTCGAGTTAAGTCACAGGCAGCAGGAATGAATCCAATCACCATTATCTGACCCATTTTAGCATCAGGTTAGTGCTCCATTTTGCCATCCATTAAGGAGACAATTCAGCCCTTGGGGGCAGAGCAGGGCTTTATAGGAGCCAAAAAAAGGGAGGGAGGGTGGGTGGGAAGAGGAGAGAGAAAAAGGGAAGAAAGCAGCTGAACAAAAAGTGATAGTCGCAGGGATGGATGGCCACACTTCAAAGGCAGCAGAGAAGGCTAAAGTGATGTGGGAGTGGAGGGAACAGGGGTGGATGGTACATCAGGGACATTTGAGTGAACATGACTATGCAGGTTCCGCTAGGCGCGAAGCGAGCGCCAAGTAAAAAGCTCTGAGAGCCAAAGATAAACCATTGGCCTTTTCACAGCCCGCCAAACCTGCTCAGCCATGAACACACTGTCAAACTCGTGTCAAATCTTGCATTTGATGAGAGTCTGTGTCATGTTTGTTGCCTAAAATATATCATAGCTTAATAAATGCCAGTTATTCATTACAGTCTGTTCTTTAGTGTCTGTGAGCTGCTTAATTAACATTTTTTTTTCATTTAACTGATTTAAAATTGTTAAAATTCTAAAAGATAGGGCACCTGTCACAGTTTTCCACCACTATAATAACAGCATATTGTAGGTAACATCTTTCCATCTTTAATAATGTCTTATGAGATGACATGAAAGGACGCTGCTAATCCATGAAGACAGAGGATGCACAAGTCAGACTTCACAATACAGTTTCTTTCCAGTCTGTGTGAGGCTGGAACATTGCAGCATTACATTTCACTCATGATGAGATCTTATCCTCATATGACTCTTCAGTTCTGTCCATTGCAGAGAAAAATACAACAATCATCTCAAAACCAGCAGGATCCACCTCCACTTCTTTATCTCCAAGGATGTCACTTTTGAACTCTTTCCATCCTCTTCATTTTTTTAGCTTGACTGAGAGCTTCAGCTTTACTTCCCTCAGGAAAACCTGGCTCAGGTCCTCACCCGCCTCTTGGGCGATCCGTGCGACCATCTGGCCAGCTGTGCCGATCACCATCCTCTGTTCAAACACAAAATACAGCAACATCAGCACTAGTGAACAGACAGGGACTTAGGTTTAGTTTGCAGCAGGAAAAACAATCTGATATGAGTAACACAGGTTTCAAATACATGGATTTAGGAGTTATTAGTGGAAAATAGTATCACTATATCTGTAACAGAAAAGATTTGAAGAGTCAAGTTTAAGATGGTAAAATTTATTTATTGATTTATTTTAAGAATGACAATTTTGTCATTACGTTTTTGCTACCTGAAAGCACAAACTAGGTGGTAAAATAGTTTGCGTAGTCGCTCTTGCGTTTAAAGTAAAGGCTTAAGAATGATGTTTGCCTGAGTCTCTCTTCTTGGATGGAAGCCTTTGGCCTTGAAACATTTCAGTACCACAAATGTAGCTTCAAATACTCTTTGTCATCAAATATGCATGTTTCAGAAAGGTTGTTCAAATATTTACCAGTTAAAAACACAAGAAAAAAGAGGAATCTGGAGGTATGGGAGAATGGAAATCACATAAATATCAGAAGCCATACAAGGCCACAGGTATCAGTAAAGGAGGGACAGTGTTCACTTCCTCCAGTCACGTACCTGCTACAGGCCCAGCATTGTGAATTACCACTTGAACGGTGAAGTTTCAAACTGTGACACTGCTTACAAAGTAGTTTATTTGTGATGCGTTCATATCAATTTTAATTACTGTAGAACTGCAGATAATGACGCTCATTCAAGAGTGTCCTGATTGCCATAAAAACAGGCTATGAGGAACTTAGAGCAAAGTTTGATATTTGTCATATGACACTGGAAGCAAAAGGTGATAAAAAACAAACCGATATTTATTGATAAGTCATACATAATATTTAGTACACAGGCCCAAATGATAGTTTACAACATGTCTCAAATATCCTTGAATGTGCAGAGAACACTTACCATGTGAGAGTCTTTCTTGACATTAAGTTTCACAGAGATATGGAGCTCACAATCTTCTCCTTCTTGCCAGAGTTCAATAGACTGTAAATCAAGAAAATTGATTGTTATCAATGTGATCACATTTAGAAAGTCACTGGAGTCAGAGGCAAACAGGAACAGGACGTGTTTGCATGTGCATAAAAAGATGGCCTACAGACAAGTCTGTCTGAGAAAACCAAGGGTCAAATATTGCATGGGTTTTTGTTTATGATTCCACACATGTAGACACAGAAACGCTGCTGTTACAGTTAACATACGCTAACATAAATTATGATGAGGCTGAGGCCAGTGGTTGCATCAAAACACATAAAAGCATGTTGAGCCAAAGTAAGTATGAAGGTTTTCGAATATGCTACAGAGTCAACGCGGCTAGATGTGATGGGTATAGTCAGTTGGCTCCCAGTGTGTCATCACATCTGACTTTGAGTGTAAAACTGGTTCATTAGTCACCTGTGTCATTGAATAGGGCACTTCCTGGGGCAAATACTCCAGCAGCTTCTCTCTGATGATGTTGGTGCAGACGTCCTCTGGACTCTGGTCTGTCAGGACCTCACTGTGGAACTGCCATGATCCCGGCTTTGCTGCAACCATGAAGTAGCTCTAAAACAACATGAATATCATCATCAAAGCACGTTTATTATCATCACAATAAAAATGAGATGACATGAATCAATGATATTGAAATAAAATCCTCTGGTGTGACTAATGAATACCTCAAAATACAGTTTTAATGCACAAATGTGTTTTTTTATTTTGTATAAAAGTTAAAAAAAAAATTGGCTTGATCTAGTTTTTATGGGATGGGTCATTTTAGTAAATTTTTTTTTCAATTTTAAATATGTTGATATATGCTTAATTTGTAGAGACTGAAGTTTAAACATGTATGTATGACAGAAACCTGCATCTGTTTCCTTGCTATAATATTAATCCTACATGTACCTTCAGCGTGTCCACGTCCTCTCTGTCCACTGAGGAGAGCATGAAGACGTCCTTGAAGTGAGGCCAGCCCTGCTGGCTCCTCAGCGCCTTCAGCTGCTCTTTGCTCAGCACAGAGTTTGGCTCAGCGCTGCCTTCAGGGCCAGTGTTGTCCTCGTCAAGTGATAACTCTGAATTCCTCTCTGGCCTCTTTCTAGCCCACGGAGGCTTGATCACCGACCTGACCCGCATTCTGCGTCCATTCACCACTCCACATGTCAGCTCTGCTGTGATATCCAGCAACCTGTCCTTAGCCTCAACCAGGTCAACCTTAAAAACACAGAAACACAAGAGCTTCAGTAGGACATCTGTGAGAGTCTTTATGCAGGTGTATATTTTTTCAGATGTTTCAGGAAATTTTTCTTATTTCCAAAAGATCCCAGGACCAAACAAGACCAAAAGATGGAAACCTGCAAAAGAATCTAAATAAACACATAGTAAAAGAAAAACTGCCTATGTAGTCAAAGCCTGGTATATATTCTTTTTGCCTGCACCACAGAGCTCTGTTATTGTCTTAAAACTTTAAAAACAAAATCACTGAGCCACACTGTAGCAAACAAGAATCTCTCTCAGGTATTTGGATAGAAGTTGTTGCTGGTATGAAGGATCTCTGTTGACAGCGTAACTTGGGTGTGTTATCAGGGAAGACTACCTTGTTAAGGACCAGGATTGAAGGGATGTCAGGGTGCTGAGCCAGGCATTTGAGAACCTCAAAGTCAAGTCTGTTGCATGCCCATCTGTCTGACACATCCACCATGATTACCACTGAAAAAAGGACACATTTTTCTTATTAGAAGAAAAATCTCAGCACTATGTTTCACTCTTCAATCAAAAAGTACACGGCAGTTCAGGCTCAACTAAGTAAAATTATGTCATACATAGGTCAGCTTCTTTGACTGCATTCCAAGGATCCACAAGCAAAGATTTCTCCAGCTGGTGTCTGTGGAAACACAGAGTTCATATTGTAAAATAATACTGCATGTAGACTACAGGCTTTCAAAAATGCAAACAAACTCAAATGAAGAAATCCACCTTTTAACCTTTGATACTGTGGTGAGACCAGGAGTGTCCAGTAAAATCTACAAAACACACAAACACACATGTATTGACTTTTGGCTTATAAATGTCTTTATTCAATAATAACAAAGCAGAAGTGGAAAAGGTCTCACTATCTGTGTATCATCCTCTGTTAGGACGCCCAGGGCACGAGACCGTGTCGTGTGTACTTTCTTCGACACAGCAAACACCTTTGAAAAAGAATCACAGATGTTACAAATAGAGCTTCATCTCCTCTGTCAGAAATGCATGTTAAAGCGTGCAGAATTAAAGGTGAAACTCTTGTCAGATTTGGTTGTATAGTTTTTACAGGCAATGTGCTCTTTTTTCTCTTTTTCTGTTCTACAGAGAATTGCAACGATTACCATATAGACTTAAAGTAAGTCCAAGAGTCATGTCATCATGTTATCAGAACCTTTGTCTGGTTGTTTGCTTATAGGCATATAAAAAAAAAAGTTACACTACAAAACTTTGAGAGAGACAATTAAGACACCAACCTTTCTGCCAAGGAGCTGATTGGACAATGTGGACTTCCCAGCATTTGGGGCACCGAGTATGGCTACTTTCAAAACCTTTGAGTTGTCAGGCTGATCTGGATCTCTCAGTATCAAAGATAATTGTTGACCTAAAAAAAAAACAAAATTAAAACTAGACAGATAATACAAGTAAACGTGACAGCAGTAAGAAAAGGAACTAGAACACCAAAATGGTGGCAGGATGACGTTGGCAGATTTTGGAAAAAGAATGATTAGATGAGGGATGTTAATCTCTTAGGCAGTGGTCTGATTACCGCTGTCCGGTGGAACGGAGGCTGGGAGGCGATGAAAATTGCCGTCTGCCTCTGCTACTTTGCCTTTCATCAGTCTGTTGAGAAATGCCTCTGATGTAATAAAACAAGCAGGAGTGAAGATAAAACCGTTCTTCCCTCCTCGACTGCAGGCAGTATTTCCTGTGAAGACACCAACATCTCCATCATTTTGCTGCCAGCGGGGCAACAACACACTAATTCTGCCTTCTTGAATGTTAATGGGACACAGTGTAATTTTACATTCAGATCATAAACCCATTTGTAAAATTAATCACACAGTCATCTCATTTGTGATTATACACATTGAGTAGTTCTTTTTGGAGGCACAGAAATTTTACAGAGAGACTTCACAGTGTTTTACACACAAAAAAAAAACACATGACATAAAAAGTCTGCTGGTTACTGAAGAGCCATAAAGCATTTTACATTGTCCTTATTAATAACAACACTTCAACAACCACTGTAACTTTTTTTAACAAATAAATGTCAAAAATTACTCTTTGTCATTTCATATTATTGCAAACTGCATCAAAATGAAATTTAACAAAAGTTTGAACTCTCCTCAAGCTATCACCCCCATCTAAGCGCTGTAATATTGCGATATAAAATTGTAGCCAAATTATTTTATATTTCAAAAATTAAATGATGATTGATTCCATGATGAAAACAAGCAGTGCTAGATGAAACAAAACCAGAGATGAAATGTAGAAGAAATACATAATCTTCATCTGCATCCCTCCTATCTTTCTCATTAAAAAATACAGAATGTGGGAATATTTAGCCATTGGTAACATCTAAAGTTTAACTGTTGGATACAAGATGCTTCCTACTTCACAGCAAAGTCTTACTGTTTGTGCAGAGGAGGATTCAATTTTTCCACATCACACTTATGTAGGTTGCACAAAGTGAAGCTAACATGTACAACTTCGATTGTGGCGTGTGAGTACTGACAGATTTTTCTTTTAATCACATGAATGTGAAAACAATCTCAGCATCACATTGTACATACATGTACATCACTCTGCACAGTGAAGCTGTGAAAAGAAGACTTCAAATCCTGCCAAACCCCCCATGTAAATGTACCGTTGCCCTTTTCAAATGTAACATCACATTTTTACCTCATACACTTGCTTTACTTGTCATGTGTTTATTCTGTTTCATATCAAACGTTACAGTTTGAAGTCACATGTTAGCATACAGGCTCCAGAGTAAAGAGGTGCTCTGATTTATTATGCCATTTTGCTTCCTAAAAAATTCAATATAGCGTTACGTTTTCGATCATTAGGACACATTTTCCTATGCATTGTATATCTCATGTATTACTAGTGACTCAACATGTTTCCTAGCTAAAAAACAAGCCGTAGTGGATGCTGTGAGTGACTGACCCGCTGTGAGAAACCATGACGCACTTTCCTGTCGAGCAGAGGCGAGCACGCGTCCGGAGAGGACGGCGGAGTCTCTGAAGAACCGGGCACAAACTCTGAGAGCCATTTAGCTCTTACTGCTGTTTCTTTTGTATTTTAGCTGATATGACAGTGTTTATCGTTTTAGAGGTGAGCCGTTTGTTTACATTCACATTGCCCACTAAGCGACACCATGTTGCTTAGACCAAAGAGAATTATTTTCCGCTTTGAAGAGTGTCCTCACAGAGGTCTTTAGTGGTGGCTACAGCACCCCCTAGCGTCCAAGAGTGAACTACAATATATTTCTTCATCCCACAAGCTGTCTGTCACAGCTGTAGGACTCACATTAGTCCCAAAGTGTTGCTCTTCAAAGCTTTAAAAGTGAAACACCAGTTAAACCAATTTTGTCAGAAGGAACTCAGACTGGAGACCATCCTATTTAACGTGGTTTGAGTTTAGTTATCAATGTGTCTATGTTGATTTTGAAGTCCTATCTATGTTACTCAACAAAGTACCAAATGTAAAGGCTTCAGTTTCCTGATCAAATCAGATGGATTACTGTCTAAGTGACCATAAATCATTGCATGAGAGCAAAACACTAAGAAAAGAAAGAAAATTATAGACTGTGATAGAAAGATGAATTAATTTAGATTAGCTAAAGTGGGTAGAGAGAGGAAATAATTTAATTGGACACCGCTAAAAGTCTTAAAGCCATTTTTTCATGTAAAATAATGATATGATTATTCTAGATTTATTATACAAGTGCATGAGTATGTAAAACAACTCAATAAATTAAAAGCAAGGCTTCATTTTACAGCAAACCCTCAGTAACTCCCAGATGACTCCAGGGGCTCCAGTCTGGTAAACACCTGTTAGCAGGATATTTAGAGGCTAAAATCAGCCAATTGCAATTTTAAATCAGCTCATCACAGTGCACAAAAACATCTGCCGACATGAGCAACTTGCTGTTTAAAATGGATGACACTGCTCAAAGGATCTTTTGGCTCGGGGGATAGTCTCTAGATTACTTTGTGAGGGATGGTTCGCCTATAACTGCAAATCAGATTGCACTGTGCAGACTTTTTCTTTCCCTCTTGTCCCCTGAGTACTCAGAACAGAGCTTATCCCTGAGGGGGCTCGGAGCACAGTTGTGACAATGTTGTTGAGGATATATCGAGCATCCATGCTTAAAGCAATGTGCCAACCCAAGGAAAACACTGCATGCTCACACTGTGTAACTCTTCAGTATTAATTCACAATGACAAGCTGATATAACAACTTGATAGCCAGCAGGTCTGTAAGGTTAATCATCAGACTAAAAGGACACTGTTTGCATATTGATTGATTACTGTAACATGTTGTTTTCATTCTGTACGGCCAAGCCAGGCAGAGCAGATGTCTCCCCGTAGTCCAGCAAACATGCCGGCTGTTTGTTAGTCCTCGAGGACCTGCTCAGGGGGAACAAACACCTCCGCTGGGGAGGATGATGAAGGATATCAGGTAGCTCACAATCTGTCATCATCTAAGTCTAAAAGCTCAGCAGCAATGGAGGGGCAACAAAAATGGAGCTTTTAGCAGACACTTACTGCCGAATTCCAATTGAACCAGAAACCAAAAGGATATTTGAGGATCAGTAATGTTTGAACTTTCTCTCTATCTGCCTCCCTCCCACTCTCACTCTCTCCTTCTCTCTCTCCCTCTCAAATTCATTCAATGCCTTTTCTCCCTCCGGGCTTTCCTCACATGGCCATTTCACGTGGGAGTGTATCAGAGTTCTTTCTATGACTGCATTAACTTTGGCCTTCAGAAAGAGCTCTCTCTCTTAAAAAAAAGACAAAAAGGCTTCGCCTGCAGACCATTTAATCATAAGCTGTAGCCCACTTTCCCACTTGAAGTGCACTTGCCAATGAGATTCAGCATGGTGTGATGGAAAACCTCCCTCCGCTGCTGCAATTCAGTGCGCTGTTGATTCCTAATCAATCTTGATTTTTGTAATTTTAGCAGCACAATTTGTATTAATGGAGATTTGATCAAATCTTCCTGAATTTGAAGAAGCTGCAGCTGAGGTGGGAGATGTCAGACACAGACTTTCTGCCTCATCAGGTTTTGCTCGGGTAACTTGATCTGCTGATATCACTAGCTGGGATTAGACACGTATTAACTGGCAGCTTCTACGCTGCTAGTAATATCTGGCTGCTCATGAAGAATAACAAAGCTTGGGGAATAATGAGGACAAGCCATGGGGCATGTCAACAGGGAGCAGAGGTGGGAAAAAAAACAATCTGTCAGTGCGTCAGAGCATCCATCACTCCATCACCACTGATTGCAGTGAGAGGCGTGATGCTGCACAGCTGGCTGATTGTCTATGAAACAGCCGCTTCTGAACTTTTAAATGCCGTTGACTCCGACGCAGATAGGTTAGTTGCACAGGATTTCACAGACTAATAAATGGCTGGATGAATTTCCACATTTGATGAATGAGAAAGCACTGAGATTTAATTCTAACGTCTTATGTGACATCCTGAAGGTCCTCCAAGGTCCCTCGTTCCAGCAATCACTGCTCCATACGTCCTTGCTCAGACTGCTTCATAAAAGAGGTGATTTAGCTCCCAAACTACCCATATAGGTCACACTGATGCTCTGATTGTACAATCTCTCTCTCAGTGGGGGAGATAAAGGGAAGAAAAAACTTTTATTCATTCTAGACTTGCAATCGATGTGACTTGTCTGTGAAGTGGATCAATAATGCCTCTCTTTGAATCATCAATCACGTCAGTGGTGAATTTAAAAAGCGTAATTAGGAACAGCGTTCTTAAACATCCTGTATTGATGTCTTCTTTGGTATGGAGAAAGACACCATTCTGCATCATTAACTTTGTATTATTGCCTCATGGAGCCTGCTGCTGCTACTTCCCCACCTGCTGAAGTCAGAGCGCCGTGTGTGATTGGGCTTTCAGACCAAATTCTCCCCTCTTTCACTTGCTGATGGGGGAAGCGAAGCTTGCAGGCCTAAATTGTCTGGAGTATTGTAATAAGCCCAGCCCATACTGGAACCCAGTCTATGGAGTTACCCTTCACAATGCCTTTTATCAGAATTGTTTGTGCGGTTGAACATGTGTAATTTTCTCTCCAATCATCCTATTTGATTACCTATGTGCAGGTTCTAACCTGACATGACATTGCACAGCCATGAGCACACATTCTCCAGCATTCCCATAACTTGCCACAACCTTCTGAGTTGTCCATCTGTCTCTCTCTGGTAATAAAATGGTATCAATACTGCGGAGAGGGCAGGTGGGTGGTTGTAATGGAGTAATTTATTTTAGTTGTCACAGAAATATAAGTCTTTGATTAGGGAGCTATACACATCAGGCTACACAAATAGAACCTTTCATCAAATCACAAAGCATGTGACACTATTGACCGTGGAGTTGTCTCACAGAGTTTTATCTTTCCCAGCAAGATTCATAAAACAATATGAGAGGAGGACAATGGTGCCAAATGCAAGGTAATACAGCTCAAATCAAATTTTGTGCACCACATTAGTAGACCTATATGGGCCAGTAAAACAGATAAACAGGCTCTATTAATTTTGAGCAGTTGAGATGTTGATTAAAGAAATACTGATCATCATCATTTGATGACAAACTGAGTGTTTTAGAGATTTGTAACATCTTCACTACAAGTTTGGTGGCTGCTCTGTGATTTTTTTTTCCAGTCTTGGAACTTAAAGGCTCTGTTTACCCAGATTACAAAACAGACTGTAATGAATATTTCCCAAATACCCCAAAAGGTATTTAGCCATTCAGATAGCAATGATTTTAATTTATGATGTTGATGAAAAATCATCAACCTAATTTGACTGAATTGAATTAAATTTATAACATAGTAGGTATTAAATTGTAAATTATGTTACTTAGGCTTCATTTCCTTGTTTAAGAGTATCATCTGGCTTGTTGTTTGTTACAGACAACATTACTTGTTGAGTAACAAACCCCTCCAAAATCAAGGGAAAAAAACAATAAATTGGTGTAGAACAAATGCAGATGCTTTCATACGAGGCACAATGGCTCACTGACTGGTTTGATGAGTATAAAAAAATGATGTGAACTACAGGCTATGGCCTTCACAGTCACCAGATTTAATTCCCACTAAACACATATTGGAGATTTCAAAGTGAGTTAGAAAATACTCTCTAACATTAACATCAAATCTCAATTTATCGATAACTATCAATCAAGCTGCTTTTGGTATCCTACCTCACAGGATGCTTCTTTTAGCTTAAACATGTCAGACAGTTATTGCTTACTAATTAAAATTCGAGACAATGATAACAACAACAACAA